>CAJUYG010001050.1:0-50487 GCA_910591675.1 Galerucella calmariensis
GCTGTGAGCCTACACACTCACCCTCCCCACTCTACAGATACAGAAGGCAAGCTGGGATAATTGGAACTATAGGTAAAATGTTATAGTTTTGATGACCATGCAATAATTTTTGGATTGATACATATTTGGATATAGGTAGGAAATTGACGTATCTAAGCAAACTAACTTTGGTCAAATCAACATGATTATATTAAAATAAAATTTTTGAAATAGATTTTATGAAATGTAGCAGAGTCAGGTTTTCCAGTAGTCATTCAGTATAATTTGATATGTCTCAACATAATTCAATGTTCGCTTTTTTCTTCTAGGTCCATGTTCCGTTCCAATATTACTCTAACAATAGAACGCTCTCTTTTGTAAAAAATGGCATCATGCATTTATCTCCAGCATTAACTGCAGATGATATAGGAGAAGCCGCATTATCCAATGGCACCATAGATTTGAACTCTTGGTACCCCAACACAGTGTAAGTAAATAGTCATGAGTAGAACGTAAAAATATTGAATATAGATGTTCAATATAGGTATTTTTATTCCAGATGTACAAATAATTTGAATAATGGATGTAGAAAAACGGGAGCAGCTGGTAATATTATAAATCCTATTAAATGTGCCAGACTTAGTACGATGTCATCGTTTTCTTTCAAATATGGAAGAGTCCAGGTATACGCCAAATTGCCAGCCGGTGATTGGTTATGGCCAGGTAGGACAATGCTTACAGTATTCTCAAGCTTCAATCGCATTGTTAATTCTTTTCTTTCAGCCTTTTTTGGCGATACTATTTACCTTGCTTTCAACCTCCCAAATTATTTTCTAATACTTTTCAGGAAATCATAAAAATTTTAATAATCCCAAAATTAATACTGGTTAAAGTGCCATTCTTACTAAATCAGTGTTTGAAACAAATCTAGTATTAACATTCCCACAATTCAGTGAGGTGGAACTTCGAATAATAGCTATTTCAATAAAAGCTATTCCAATGAAATTTAAATGGTTTTCTAATGCTGTCTTCAACGTAACCAGTCGCCACAACTATTTGCTGTCATCAATTTTAAGATAACGTGCAATTTGAAAGGAACATGATCATGTATTTGAAGCAACCAATTCATTAGTACATCTCCCCTTCTCACATTACAAGAAAGCTTGGTCTGTACCTAAATTTTTTAGTGAAGAGTAATACGGGTGCTTCCTTTTTACATAAGTTTCTACTTCCTGCTGGACCCAAAGTTACCGCAAATGGATGCCAGCTTCAAAAGTATATACGCGCATATACTTATGGAAGACTTCCGCAAATCATCTACATTGAACACTTAACCTATGATCATAAAAAAGATTAACCGGTCAGTCGGTAGGATTCAGCAAAGTTTCTACCCTGGTTTTTGACAGTTAGCTCTGTTACTGCTACTGTTATTTATCGTTGCTTCGTTTTGGAAAATCCTGGCTCCATTCTCTTAGAGTAAGGTTCACAAGCAAAGCAGAATTTGACCCAAAATAATTCGTGAAGCACATCCATAAAACCACGAAAACAAAACTCCCAGCTTAAGCTCGTTTCGATGATTTTCTGCCGAAGTAAATCGGGGCTAGGCGGCGTCAGTTATTTTAATGTCAGCTGAGTATTCAAATTACCATGATATAATGTTTTTTTCAGCATTTTGGATGATGTCAACATACAACCAATATTCAACTTGGCCAGCTTCTGGTGAAATCGACATAATTGAATCTCGCGGCAACAGACAATATATACAAAATGGAGTTAATGTTGGAAACCAAAGATTGATCAATGCGCTGCACTGGGGCCCCAATAGCAAAAACAACAAATATACCTTAACGACATTCAATACCCAAAGAGCTGAAAGCTGGAGTGACACTTTTCATTTATATGAATTGTATTGGACACCTGACTATATTCAGTTTTTGGTAGACGGAAACGAAACTGGTAAAGTAACTCCAACCAATGGAGGTTTCTGGGAGATGGGAGGTTTCAATAACAGCGGCCTTGCCAACCCTTGGGAAGGTGGTTCTAAAATGGCACCGTTCGATCAAGAATTTTTCCTAATTATGAATATGGCATGTGGTGGCACCTCGTTCTTTTCAGATTCAGCTACTAATACCCTTTATCCAAAGCCTTGGAAAAATACAGATGGAACACTTGCTATGACTAACTTTTGGAACGCGAAAAATTTATGGTATCCAACCTGGAATTCTGCTTCGTATGACAGTCATCTGCAAATCGATTATATCAGGGTATATGCATTGTAACATATTTAACTCCTACCAAACTGAAGAAATTGGACATTCAAGCAATTTTTAATGTTTGTTAGTTTTGTATTAATTTATATGGAAGTATTAATTGATTGATTATTTATTACCAGTTTTTTGGTAGTGGTAGTATTATACTCCAACCAAATTAATTGCTTTTATTATTTATTAAGTATGATAAGCAGAATTATGCTTGTTATTTCTTGTTTATAATATAAATTCCCAAGTAAAAATAGTCTCACATACCTACATTGCAATACAATATAATATTCCCTGAACCACACGCACTCAGCCTGCTGTGTGTAATGGGTGAATTTATGGAGGGGATGAAGGAGGGAATTGGTAGGAATGGAGGTTTCATGGAAAAAACCAGCACGGGTTTGCGGCAGAGAAATCATGCATATTGACGCTGGGCATCTGGGGAGTGTGATATGCTTGTTGGAAAGGCTGGGGAGGGAAGCTGTAAAAACAATAAATTGTGTTTGTTCTTCGACGTCGGGTGACGTGTTCAACAGTGTCAGCAAACGGGCGGTGTTAAGCGCGTTGCTGATGCTAGTTAATTCAGTGGAGAACTACCTGATGGGGCGTGTGATAGTAGACTCTAGAGGAAGGAGGTATAGGACGCAGTTTGGAGTATCCCAGTGCTCGGTTCTGGGACCGACGCTCTGGAAGTGTGTGTTTGATGAGGTTTATGGGATGGTATGTGTAGAGGAATGTAACATTACGTTGTATGTGGTGGGGTTGCCAGTGAAGGGACGGAAAAAGGAAAGGGAAGAGGTGGTGATACTAAAGGGAAAGAGAATTCGGATGGTGGAGTATGTGAGATAGGGGGTGATTGGATAGCCAATTATCCTTAAAAATTCATAGAGTATTGGAGGCAGCACAGGAGGTAAGTAAGGAGAAAGTAAGGGCAGCGTGGCAGGGAAGATTCATGTGTTGTAAAAAAAGGGCCGTGAGAGTGGAAAAGAAGAGTAATTATGGTAGGATGATAGAGCCAACTGCCTAAAGTATGCTAGGGTAGTGATTCCGAGGCGGGAGTGACGACGAGTTCAAAGTAGGTTTGGTTGGTAGGCAGTCCCTTGCAGACTAGTCCAACAATGTCTGGGTACTGGTTTAGGACCCATTCGAACATAAGTTCTTCGTCTCGGCCGAGGCAGTCATTAATATCTTCACCACTAACACTAATATTTACAACAGGAGTAGTTAGGTCGACGCCAATAGGTGCAAAACTACAGTATCAATTCATAATTCAAGTCTAGCATATCACTTTTGTCACCTGCTGTGTTAGGTCGCATATAGTTAAAATGTATAAACTAAATATTACCATAATTGGTGCGACCAAGATATGTAAAGTGGCTTGATACTTCAACTTCAATTCCTTCCTGACATAATTCGGTCTGAAACTTTTCGATACCTATATATTAGTTGATTGAGAGAATAGAGTTTACTATTTTTCAGTCATTCAAAGTTGATTGATGGCTTGGTAATTATAGGATCAGAAGTAGGTTTAATAAAATCTTACCGAGTACGAAGACGTACTTTGAAGAGAAGTTGAGCAGGAGATAAACCTATACATATGGAAGTTGTGTTACGATATGTCATAGGAATATTCAACAAGCGAGATGGAATAGTATTTTTGGTTATTATCTCCCCCCTCTCAGAAAATAACGCTTTTTTAAAACTTTTCTTTACTGTTTGAACTGATTCTTTTGCCAATTCATTACTCTGAAGGTGATATGGTGGTGACTTTCATAAACTCATCAGCATTGAAGGGCGGACCGTTGTCTGACAATAATTCAAGTGGGAATATACTGAGAATATTTCCTTCAACTTTAATATTGTTTCATAAGCTGTGGTAACGATTTCAACTTCAACTTTCCTTTGTTACCAACAAGTATCAAAAAGGTATTGTTAAATTTGTAGGTAAAATCTATACCGACTCTAAAACGATTGTTTGGTGCTTTTGGCCAACTTAGTGCCACTAGAAACATTTTGTTTTTCTTGACAAATTTCACAATGGGCTATGAACTTTCCAATGTCATTGTATACAGTATTCCAACAACAATAATATGACCTCATTAACATTTGTTTTTTAACGACACCTAAATGTTGTTCACGGAAGAGTGCGAGGACACTCAATTGTATAGTCTTGGCGATTACTATTTTATTTCCTTTTAATAAGCAGTGTAAAGTCAAATTTTTGAAGAAGTGAGTCCTTTTGCAAGGCTCTAGGTATATCTTAAATATTCATAGAAATACGCTCTATTGAATTAAATTAATTTAAGACTTCTGGTACTTCTGCGCCTTCATCAACTGGTAATCTCGACTACAATCCGTCAGCATCAGCCACGGATTCTGCTTTCGGTATTATACATGGTTAATACATTAGATGACGATAACGTTAAGATGATGCTCACATTCTGCTCTACAATTAAATTCTTCGTCAGGACTGCACAAATCATATAAGTGTTTAAAAGTTGAAGATACGCGGATAAACTTTCCATCAAAATTGAAGAGACCTAAATATGACTTCAACTGACTTATATTTTGAGGAGATTCAGCTTTTTCTATGCAGTCAATTTTTTCTTTTGTGGGGTAAATTCTCTTGGAGTCTAGGACATGGCCTGAAAATTCAACAAAATTTGTATAAAATTCACATTTTCACTTATTGACCTTGACATTGAATTTACTTAGTCTGCCTAACACTTGGCAGACATTCTGATGTCTCTGTACCTGATATAAGAATATTATCAAGACTGCTTGGTAAACCGGACATTATAGAATCCATGACCGACCAAAAAATTCCAGACCGTAAATAATTTACTGCCACTAAAAGTTGCGAAAATATCTTCAGGTAGGATCTGTGTATATTGGTTTATTAATAGTTCAAATCATCTTATGTCATTCAAATTTCCTTAAGCAAATATTAATATAACAATTTCTTGTTCTACTTTTGGTTTTAAGGCATATGGCATTTCATAAGCCCGATGGAACACACTATCTCTCAGGTTAAAGCTCAGCTTAAGCTTTTGTATACAAGAATGACTTTCCTCTTCAAAAACAGAAGCAAAATTAGTTCTTAATTAGTTCTTAATTATTCAGGAGTCTTATCAAGCAATTGTTTTACTACTATAATTTCACTTTGACTCTCAACCTTCTAACTGTTAGGATGACATTTTTGAGCTTTATTCAACTTGTTCAGCCATCCTTTGCCGTTACGTCATACATTGTCCAGCTTGCTCTCTCATTCATAAAATGGATGAGACGGAATTATAACGTCATTAACGTATTTCTTATCTAAGGTCGACATTAATTTTATCTGTTACTTTTGACAATTCAGTTGTCATATTTTGTAAACAATTCTTAACATTTGCCATTGATTATAATTTTGAGGTTAAGTGTAAAATAACATTCGACAAATATAAGACATACGTAAAACAGCAGAATACGTCACCGATTATAACATAACGGCAAAGGATGGTTGAACAAACTATATATCTACCTCCCCAGTATGATTACTATGGAAAATGTTTCAAAGAGGATCAACAACAAACATTAGCAGAGCCTAATTTTCAAAACAAAACTTCCCCTACGATCTCAACATTTTGCCCCGTCACTACTTTTAACTTGTGAGCAAATTTGAAGGCAAAAAGACAGTTTATTTTAATAATCAGACATATGACATACAGTTTTACAAGCTTCCTGAATCGATTTCAAAGATAAATTGTCACCTTCCACTTCATTTGGCATATAAAACCTAAATCTAATGTATTTTTTCTTCTGACTCTTCCCACTGATTTTCTTTTTCTTCCTCTCCTATTTGATGCACTGACCTTGGGACATCCCTAGACTTCCTAAAGACATTACTTATGTGACCCTTTTTGAAGCACTCGAAACATTCCCAGTTTTTAACTCAACATAATTCTGGATCATGTTTTGGCAGACATCCAAAGCAATCTCTATAATCCTTCCGACTACTGCTAGATAGTGACTTAATGGGATAAGTTTAACTACTGGACTTACTTTTAAATAATTCTGACACCGTAGATACTTCTGGACCCATTACTGGACCAAATTGCCTTCGGTAACCTAGCTCAAAGCTGACTTAGTCCAGACAGTCATTCTAGGGCATCTATCCTGCACAACTTGTCTATACAAAAGAAGTTTGTTCTCTACCGAGCGAGACGGTTCTTCCAACAGATCAACGGATATAGCTGCCGCATCGCCAATATGGCATTCAAAATTTTACTCACAAAATGCAATTTGTGCAATGTTTTGTGTTGTATAACATACCTCGAGTAAATTACAGAGGTTTTGGGTTCTATTATGTTGCATTGTAATTCTAGTTTGCTGAAGAGGTAGGTTTTCGCTCTGAATTGACACCATGTAGGTATTCTATTTTGGAAGTATTGAGCATCAGCTTATTATCAATTAGGTATGGGATGATTCTATTATTTAAATGTTGATTAATTTTTTTTAATCCTTCTTGCTGTTTGAATAATACAGACATCATCTGCATAAAATGCAGTGAAATTTTATTAAGTTTAACCACGGAGCTTTCAGGATTGATGGCTCCTGGACTAACCAGAAAGTTACATTTCTTTGCTTTCAATTATGCTGAAACGTGCAAACGAAGGTTGAATAAAACAATTCTTAGATAGGCAAGATATTTTATTAAATATAATTAAAAAGTAGTTTGTATTTGTATTTTGTACAGATTTATAAAAAATATATCGTTGCTTAACATAACATAATATGTATAATGAAAAAGTAGTTTTCAATTGTATTATTTTTCATACATTAAAATATATTCTATCTCTAAGTGGGGAGAATTTCTTAAAGAATTATATCAATTCCGGTCAAAATGGTGAACAATGCTCGAATTATGAGAACTCACTATTTAAATATTTTGTATCTTTATGCCAAAGGAGTGTACATATGACGTCAAGCTGTAACTTTTTTCCAGCGCTTATGTTGTTTCTTCACTTTATAAGAGTGGATTAGAATTGATTAATTTCCCTTCAACAAATCCGTGTGAATCAACGATTATAACTCGTTTTCTATAGTTTTCAATATTACACTCATTTGCTGTTTTATGGGTATACCTATACACAGTTGTTTCATATCTTCTCTGTAGAGAATGTATGTACAATGCTTTCACTTTCAGTACCGCGCATAATACGTAAAACTTTCCGGGTGAACCAACTAGGTATTTAAATACTAGGTAAAAATGTATATTTATATTAATGTATAGAGTGAAAATATCGTGTAGAAGTGTTTTTTTTTATAAAAACAGCCGACCAGTTAACTAAACGTCGGTACATTTTTATGATTTCCATATTATATACCGCCCGTCTTGTTAACTGGACACAAAGATGAACAACTTTTAGACGCAAAAATTTATTGACAAAGTTATAAAAGCAAGCGTTATGTAAAACACAAGTTAATTATTCGTGCTTAGTCTTAAAGCACGGATAAACACATAATCCGGGTTTTTTGGTCAAACCACTAAGTAAGTAGTAATCATCCTGATCGAATGTCGGATATGCAACCATTAAAACGCGTTAGGGGTGTGCTACACTATCATAATCACTACCAAAAAAATTTAGGACTTATTTATGTCCCAACACTAAATACTGAGCACGTCCATATGAACCGAACATATATAGACACTCATAAATCGGCATTTGAAGTCCGTCTAGTTAACTAGACGCGGTACCCAATGAAAGACACCATGCGTCTAGTTAACTGGACGTCGGTAGCGAGAGTGTTAATATGCAAAATGAGGGTTCTCCGAACAATTCATTATAATATATTATACCGTCTGTTCCAGCAGTTTATTATTATTATTTTTTTTTTTTGGACTTTAGTTCTTTACGTCAGGTTATGTTTGAGCGACCGGGGGTCCGAACGCAAAGGATCTGACCGTTACGTTAAGCTGTGTTACGTTGCTTCGTTATGTGCCTTGCTAGCGTGCGTGTGCTCTCTCCTGAGCCTCGTTTACAAAGCAGCGATTCATATGCTTCGGCCGGGATTCCAGCCCGGGCCGCCCGCGTGGAAGGCGAGCATTCTACCACTGAACCACCGACGCTATATTAAAATTCTATGCAAAGCTGGTATTCGCAGTGCTGGTGATCTACTTGAATTTGTTCGGATACATTTTTACTATTATTTCCATAATTCTTTTGCGCGTTTGATCTTTTTTGTTTATTTACAGCATCGGTTGTCAAAATGACATGATGATTGAGGATTAAGCACATGTACTTTTCGAAATACAGGGTGTTGAAATTTTGAAAACTTGGATGTTTTAATTCGATAACTTTAAAATGGATGGATAAATTGATTTGACAAGTGGCAGGTTGTTTTTAAATGTAAAAGGGCATATTTTGATAGAAATAGTAGTTTGTGCAACTAGTGTGGATATGATGACCATATCGCACTAGGACAAAGTTTGAGCACGACGCCGTAGGCGGAGTGCTCAATCGTTCAAGTGCGATATGGACAATCCACACGAGTCGAAAAGCATATTTTTTCTACGACCCACTTGAAAAAAATCTAGAAAATAGAAATTTCTATAAAGTGTAATATAACTTCAAATCGAAAATTTAACAATTCAATTTTATGTTTCCACTAATTTTTTTGTGGTAAACGTACAGTTCTTTAATGTCCAATTTGTATAATGCTACGGTTTCCCTTTTTAAATATACGATGCTGTTATAAGTAGATGTTGCCAGTCGGACTCCCTCATGAAGGGTACCGTACCATTATCTATAATAATGATTATTCTGCTAAATATTTCAAACGTCTACCTGTTGTCGTTATTAATATCAAGCAGAATAATTATTTAAAAATAAAATTAACAATAAAAAAAACTTCCTCACGGGGAATCGAACCCGGATCTACCGCGTGAGAGTCTGGTGTGCTTACTACTCAACCACCAAAGAATATGCAAATCATTTATCTATAACGTCAGATGTATTACATAATTTTTGCTTAAAAGGAACTAAAGTTCCTACCGTGTGTCCCGTGACACGTTCTACCTTTTTGTTACGACCAGTGTTACTTGGGACTTGAGTTTTATAAATTGTAGATTGATTTTGAGTAAAAAACCTAGCTAGTTTCTCAGCAACCTTCCCTCAATATTATTTGTTGTCTGTTTATAATTGGGCGGGTAAAAAAATGAAAAAAGATGTACACTGCGTTATAAAATTGTCCCGAGATCTTCAGCTATATTCCTTCAAAATGTATGAGGCATTCATCAGAAGTAGAAAAAACAATTGCAATATAAACCATTGAGCTAAGGCGTCGACACAGCCTTGTAGTGGAACGCTGAAACGCCTTTGCTACTTGGTTGGTAGGTACTTGGAAGGGTGACTACTGAAACACTTAAAACTACTGCCATGAGTAGCATATCACAGCTGGTAGGAATGTTACCAATGAGCTCAAGGTATAATGTAAATATGCAGTCTTTTGGAGGAGGCATAATAACTGGAACTCGAGTCCATAAAATTGGACCCGATAAAGATCGTTTCTACCACTGGTAGGAGCCCTAGTGGATTTTGGCAACATTTCCGGTTAGGGGTAGTGTGCTCCAGGCGTCGGTGATTAGCTCCAGTCGCAGAAATTGACCGACGTTAAATAACAAAGAAAAAAAGGAGCTTAGACTGTCTCTGCGTTCACAAGGGTGGTGCAAATCTGTTTATAATGCTTATTCAATCATTAAAATTGGGACATAGGATAGAGGCAGATTGTTTGGAACAAAAGATGGCGATAGGAAAAATATGCCTCAACAAAATACATTGAATAATATTAATAAATGATAATAATAAAACTATGCCACTGTGCCGATTAAGATAACAATATGCAGTTGAATTATTAGTAAAAAAACGGAAAAAAAAGTCAAATTCAACGCTCTTTCAATGAACTAGGCGAGAACGATATAGTCACCTTACTGTGGAATCCAGGACACACTGGTATAGAAGTTAATGAAATAGCAGATATACTAACAAAATAGAAGATGTGACCATTGGGTTCAGACAATCAATGATTCCGTTGAGATCGAATGAATGCATAAGTGAAAATAAAACTGCACAGAGATATCCTAACAGAGCATTGCCGCCTGAACGAGCACGTCAAAATAGTGTATGAAAAAGAATGTATATTTTTTGGCATGAGACAAAAAGGCACCGTACTCATATTTTGCACAGCAATTCAGAATCCCAGGGAACAACACCTGGAAGACTACTGTATAAAAGAGGAACACTCACCCAAGCTAAAGCCTGCGGATATTCCAAAACTCGTCCGATAAATAGATCCATGAGACTTTCTTTAGGAACTGGGGGTAGAAGTGAGGAATACAATAAATTTTTAGGCCTTACTTTATGTCACCTTCATATACACACATATATATGAACACGTGTTCGTTGTTTCTGCAAATTATTTTGGACAAACTTCACCGCCAAACAACATTGCTAGATTATCAATCGCTTCACCCTGGTATTTTTTCCTTGAAATATAATCTGAAGTTACATTCACTCCTGAATGTTCAAGTTAAATGTTTCCAATATTTAAAAAACGATTTCCCAAAATTCTAAGACACAGCATCAAATTAATCTAGAAACCTGCGTAAGCAGTTCTATTTTGTAGTAGGAGTACGGAACCATCCAATTTTGTTGATTCCAAATTTGATATACTTACTCATAGCCGTAACATTTGGAAATAAATCAAAGGTAATACCACGAGTGCTTCAAATTTTATCGATAATTTTTTCTTTTCCACGAAAACTTGTTTATTTGGCAAAAATATGAAAACAAACCGATTGATAAAATCACGAGTCCGTTAGGACGAGGGATTTTATCTAAATTCGGTTTGTTTGAATGTTAAAACCACCAAAATGTCAGATTTTGACATGTGAAAAAAATAATCAAACATATTTTTTTGTGTCTCCTACCTTGGAATATCCTTTAGAGAAAATGGCAACAAAAATAAAAATATCTTCCATCTAAAATCACACCTGATAAATGAAATATCATATGGTTTGTGCACCTAAAAAATAGTTATTCCTTTTTTAACCATCTAGAATTCAATGTTTATTGCCATGTATAAAGTATATCTATATTATCTCCATCTATCATGAGCGTACGATGAAATTCTAAAATAGGGAGCTGATTTATATGTTGAATAATTTTACATTTATTTGCAAAAATTCCTATCTATAGGGCGGGTCACTAGCTAGGAAATAATTTCTGGATTAGAAGATTCACTTTTTCTATTACTATAATATTAAATTTTTTTTCATATCACTGAAGACAACAGATGTATGTAACTCCGATGCATAAGTTGATCACCCTGTATATAAAGTACGTCGTGAAACACACGCTTGTTCACCAAATACTACACCGTAACATTTAATTCATTCTTATACAAAAAATACTGTTCAGTACATATACTTAAGAAAATATACATGCGAGTCTTATATCTAAAAAAAATAAACCTTAAAGGAAAACAATCAGTACCTGTTGGAACCAACAGTGGAAGACAATGGCAAGATTAAATATTCACACTCTGCTTTAACTCTAAAAATTGAAACGGCACATGAAGCGTACAATGTTTATGTTCAACGATTAAATGACCTCTCCGATGCGAAGCACCTACAACTAATACAGTCTCTCCTTTCAACAATACCGAGCCTTCCGCGCTATTGTCTTCGGGGTACGTCATTTTCATCACCCTTGTTTGCGGGTAACCCAATTTCGTATTACCCGTAACAGTATACGAACGACTAGGCGGTACCGGTGGCGGTCTTTCTAAATCTAGTCCGAATAAATTACAAGTCTGTTGAATTATTTTTGCATCGCATTTCGTTTCGTTGGGATCGGGCGGTGGAGTACCGGCAATAGGTTGCGGTCTGGGTCGGGTACCACCTATAGCAGCTCTAGACACAGGAGGTGGATTGATATTTTTCTCTCTACGTAGAGCCGATAGTCTATATCTGCAATGCCAGCCCCGCCATGAAGCTTGTATCAAAGTTGCAGCTTTCCGCCTTGTTTCCGCTCTTAACTTTTCCAACTGCTGTCTTATCCCTTCGCTGAGGAAGATGTGTCTTTTACCCATCGCATAACTCGTTGAAACTAAGCTTGGTTGCTTACCTATCGAATCCATCACATGCTGCAAAATTAAATGACAATCATCCGTCACTTTGTCATCGGTTCTGTTAAGTTTAGCGAAAGGAGCTAAGCAGCGATACCTAATATTAAACGCTTTAAAGCGCATTCTGTGGGGATACCCACCCGCCATCAAATTCACCGTTTCCAGTACCTGCAAAGATCGTATCTGGCGTACTACTGTACCTCTTTCAAATCTATTAGCAGCTTCTTGAGAATTGCTACAGATACATCGAACGAAATGCGGTCGGGCATGAACTAAGGTCCTCAATAAGTTATCCAGGCGTGTATGGAAGTCTTGAGTCAAAGTAGAAACCGGTTCGTCCCCGTTCAAAATATCTGTATGAGACGTAGGTGATATTCTAAAACTCACTCCTCTTGGTGCAGTTTCCGCTGAATATAAAGCTTTGAGTTCGCTGCCGAATAAATGAGTAGCGAAGCCGAAGTTACAGCTATGTTTGTAAAAAACAGCAACTAAATCGTCGGGAATAACGTCTTTGTTTGTATCCAAGAAATCTGTAGCGTCATACACAACCCTTCCAGCAAAATGTTGAATACAAAACAATCTAGGGTCCAGCGGTTTGGGATCGAAAAGTCTGGAGTTATTTTTATGCTGAACTTTAATTTTAGAAACGTAAGACTCAGCTGTGCCTCTAATAGAACATTCAACGTCCAGCATACTTAATAATCCAGTACGCAAAGACGAAACTAAATCAATACAAGGAACGTTATCGACGTAATCCACTTCAACTTCGCAGTTAATTCCTTCATCTCTACAAGATTCTATGCTAGATTTAAATATATGAGTATTATAAAAATGCTGCATCGTTTCGGCGCACAAATTAATACAAAGATGTTCCAATTGACTCGGTTTCGGATCTTCAAAACCGAACATATCGAGAATTCCGATGAATCCATCGGTAGCGTGCCTCACTGCGTTATTTAAGGCAGCCATAGATTTACTTCCAGCGTTAGTACTGCCTCCTATCGTTGAAGCATGCTGACTCGTAACTTCAGCTTGATTATGCACAGATTCATTCGAATCGGAACTTAAAGTACCTAATGTCGATCCTAACCGCTTAAGACTATTAGCTCTACGAACTATGGTAGCTACAGTACGGCAATATAAAGCTTTTGCAAGACAGTCTCTTGTCATGTTTGACATGTTAGCGTCACACACTGATTTTACTAGTTGACCACGAGCGTTGTGGGTCCGCGAGGTGAGACCTCGGAAAAGAGCACCGCCGGATACTCCTAGTAGACCAGCGACTGCATTTAGTTCGGCTTCGCCTTTAACGTCTACTTCGAGTCCTTTACTGTCTATGAATTGCACGTTTCCCAGCAAAAGAACTGCTGCTAGAACTCGGACTACGTCTAGGAACGGTATTCCGAGGATTCCTAAGCAATTTTTCCAAGCTTGAAACCTGCAAAACAAAGAAATAAAAATGAATAAATTGTTTGAATATCAGATATATAAGAGGTCGTACCAAAAACTTGGAAATGATAGAGGTGCTGAAAATAATGATAGTGGGTGGAGAGGATTTCACAATATTCCGTTGACTCAAGCAAGCAAGTAAAAATATGATATAACCCTGTACTAAGTTTCTGATCCAAATTTTTTATGAGGCTAGGGAACGCTTACTGCGTATAAAATCTCAAAATGATTACAGATTCCGGTAGTTCCGTTACTATTACAGGTGAGGAAATGAACTATTAAAAAATATTAAATCAATCAATAAAATGCATCCCACGGTTTTTAAGAATAAATTTATTATCTTTAACTTTAGTTTGAAACTTTTTTCTTTATTTTCCATACTATTTGAGCCGTTCAATGCTGGACTACCGGGTGTAAGGTCAAAAATTTCGAGGTATGTATGGAGTGATAAAATATTCAACAAATTTAACAAAAAAAATTAAAAAAATATCCGATTGTGTAAATGACCAATCATTTGAATTGTATTCTCAACGGGATTAAATTGAGCAAATATGCTTTTTCCATCTCGAGGTGCGGTTTTTTGTTTCCTCACTAGGGGGTGCCGCTCACTACCTTCTAAGGTTCACACTTCCAAACTTGTTTCATCGGGTTTGACAAATTCTCCTCAAAAAATTCAATTTACTTCCACTTTTTACATAGTATATTTATCACCACTATCATCTCCCAATGTTTTAGAGGAGCTCATGGGGGAATAAAAGAGGGTGTTTTATTGTTAATTTTTTCAAATTCAGCCTACACCTGATGACTTTTTTTATTCATTTAGTTTGTTAGCTAAGCTAGCTAGTACAATTTGACAACTAAAAGGGCTTCTAACTGGTTAATAGAATACGGAAGAAGATTTTGAGTATCAATATGAAAAAATATTTGCTTATCGTAACAAAAAATAATTAAATAATGTTGGAATGCAAATAAAATTTAATCCCAATCTTGAAAAATATTTACAATTCTAGTTAATCTGTTTACTTAAACGACATAGTATTTACTTCTAGTTACAATATTTAAGTTGTTTATTTAGTTTATATAAAAAGTGACAAGGTAATATATAAAAACATTTTCAAACAAGGAAATCGAACCAACCGATAATTCAACAAGTGAAGAGGAAGTTAACAGTTTGAATTTCCATCAAATTCTTGACAGGGAATTTGTTTAGCACAACTACTTACCTAATCCAATTACTATGAGTATTAGTATAAGTCTGGATGGAGAATAAATAAATATAATAATATAAATAAATACTCTTTTTGGATTAGATTTTGAAAAAGTTATCCCCAGTGAAGACCTCGTATTTTAGAATACAAATTGTGGAAGAGTTAAATTTTAAATATTGTAGTGATATCTTTCATAAAATATAGTCATCACTAATCGAAAGAAATTTCACGAAATTAGTAAATGTTAAAGCCTGTTAAAGGAGCTACTAGTCTCTGAGAATTTCCTCAAGAGGTAATGTGGCGCAATAGATCTTTTAGGTCTCAGTGATTGTCGCGCCAATATATACAGGCCACGAAAAATTTAATTGTAAGTAATGACAGATTTTAAGAATCTGAAATTACGAAACTGAAGGTTCTGGATGACGCTAAGTTTGAATATAATAGTGTCCTAAATGTGGCACTTCCTGAATAACCGGAAGTAGACGTCAACTTTGTTATTATAAATAGTTTAAAAATTTTATTTCATTTTCGAGTTTTACATAAAATTTGTGCACAATTTCTTATAAGTATGTACTAAAAATGGAGTATTTTCGAGATATTTAGATTGTTTCCAAAATTTTGAAAAATTCTTATTCCACATAGAATAACAATATCTCCAATAATAACGAAGCAAGTGACGTGAAATTGTAACCAATTAAAATCATGCGCTTGCCCGTTAACTTCATATACCCAACTCATCTATATTATACAGGGAGTTTCAAACGTAGCAGCAAACATGCACAATTTATCATTCATAAATTGCTGTGTACATACATCTACAATGTGAATTGGTTTTGGTTTGTTATGAAAAGCGCACGTTATGTCGTCTTTTGTTATGATTTTATTTCGTTTTTTGTATTGCCCGGTGCTATTCAAGATTTTTGTAAATTAAATGATACAATAAACCCACATTTTTCTTTCATCTTCTAGGCTTAAGGTTCATGGGTTTCATGTGTAACATATCTTATTATTATTTTTTAAATGCGCCAATATTTAATACTTATTGCCTTGGAAGTATTTCCGTGATGCCTAACAGGGGTTCGAAACAGTTGTGCCAACTGACAGTCATGAACCCCCTATTTTTAATGTGAAGTCTGAAAACTGGAAAAATGTGGAAGCTGGACAATATTACTGATGGAATGATGAACCCCCAAGTAAATATTGGTAGAGACAGTTCATCTTCTAATTCCGATTCTGATTTGAATTTGTAACAAGTAGCTCTACTTATACTGGTAAATTTTTATATTAAAATTATTATTTATGAGTAAAGTCAAAGTTTAAATCCTTATACATATATAACCAGTATGACACAATGTTTTTAACATTCCTTGTGGAGAATTAAAACATTTTAGCAAAATTGCACTTTTTTACACACGATAAATGTATTTCATACATATTATGTTATTTTATACAAACATATAACAAATTTATACTAGAAGAAGTGATACTAACCAAAGGCTCATGAAAATCGAGAGGAGGTGTCTTATTTAACATAGTGCGCGCTATTTGCTTCATGCATGCAAAAATTTTACCTGGTCGAATCTTCGGTTGTATCTTGCCTGGTATCGCCATATTGAAGATACCGCAACGTATTTATCGTGTGAGATTCTAAGTTTAATTTGGCCCTTTCTTCGGTCGATAAGCCAGCGAGCATTTGGTAAAATATGTGGTAATTTTTTTCACCTGGTAATGGTCGTATCACACGCGTTTGATCCAAAAAGTAACAATGAATTTTCGTTCGGTACAGTGCTCCATCGGTTACTTGAACTTCGATAAATTGACCCTGAAAAATGAGTTTGAATGTAATTATTACTTTCAATCCAAAACCGACAAAATGAAACAAACTATAACAAAGTACAAGTGATTTGGGAATGAATAAAAATAAGTTTTTTGTCCTCACTGTCACCGAATATAAACAAGTTTGAATACTAGACTTATGCGACGGTTTGTTGAGCCGAAATTCGGCGCCAACGGCTGGCTTTTGTGAACCAAATCTGCGTGCCACAAGTTCGTTTTACCTTCCCTATTATCAAGTATTAAAAGCTAGAGGTAAGGATGTATGAAATTTTAGATTTTGAGAATATCGTTACTAGATGTCACATTTTGAATTCTACAAAATTTTAGAATCTTGTTAGCGGTTGGGTGAAATTGCCGGGGGTGGTTTGCATACACCATACTTTCAAAGATGTCGGTGTTTCCCAAAACTGCACATTTGGAAAATTGAAACAAAATCTTCTTCTATTCAACGTTTCGGTAGCGTTTTTTTATTTTGTTTTATTTTGTTTTTATTTTGTTGTTGTTTACAGTTTTAAGTAGTGTGAATGATCGCTTTAACTGCCTCAACAGCAATAGGTACTGCGTGCCGTCATCTGCGAGATAAGTAACTATTTACCAATGTATCAGTGCCATCATTGGACCCTCTGGTTTCAACACCCATGACACACAGATTTGTATCAGCACAAAAGTGCCATACAACATAGTGTTACACATGACTTTCTTATATGATGAAATAAAGCAGCTTAATTCTTCATTTTATTTGAACTAATGTTCAATTTAACAAATGACGCGTTTCGTCGTGATATTGTCCCCTCTAATTGTTTTAAACCAGAATGGTTGGTTATATCGTAAAGATATCCAAATCCCGTTTAACTTGGAACCCTAATTCATTGTCCGTCGTGGCACATAGCTCGAGAATTAGATGTTCGTTCTTAATGAACGATCTACTCTTTGAATAGTAATTTTCAAATTTGTAAGGTGAATTAAATTTTTAATAGTATGATACTATTATTCTGCTTTACAGGAAAGTAAAATTTAGCAAATAAAAGTAACTGTTGTATTTAATAAATGAAGTTCACAAAGCGCCGGTTTGCTGGAAGCTGAAGCCATTTGACGTTTATTGACACGTGACAGGAAGACAATAACTGACAAAAAACACAAACAAAAAATCTAGTTTTTGGGTTTGGAGTGCACCGGGCATAAGCAACTTGACGTTAAATTTACAGAATTGTACTGGCCTACTTACAATTCTACTCGATTCGGAATTGGTTATAGTTTTAGCGGACCCCAAGGACCGTAATACTGTAAAGGCGGCAGCTAAATGTTTGAAAGCGTCCGTCTCTGGACCTCCCCCAGCGACAGCAAAAAGTTGTCGAAGTAGCAGCATCGATACATGACTTTTGCCTGAACCACTGGTACCTGTAACAGAAAATATTATTACCTAAAGTTATTAGTTTTTGGAACATTTTAATTTTTCTATGCTAAGTAGTGATTAGGTATGTAATAGGTGATAGTTCACCAGATGTTCGTTAGCAGTTAAAAGTTCACAAAAAACTACACTTATGAAGGAATAACAACTTTATTCTCACTAAAATAAAATGGGCATTAGATACACAACAGCTGGTAAACTACTGCATACCTAAATGATACTCTGTACAGAATAAACTATGGATTAAAAAAAACTTAAAAACATGCTTTATAGGCAATCGAACTAAGGAGTAAAAAATAATTGTTAATTTAAGAAAAAAAATATTCATGAGAAAATCAATGTCATTAAGGGGTGTCGACGCAGCTCTGTAGCGGAATGCCTCTGAAGCGACAATTACAGTGAATCCGTGTCGAGCGCGGTTAGTACTTTGATAAGTGACAATTGGGAAAACACCGTCATAGAACCCGTGCAGCCTACAGCGGAGTAGCCTATCACAGCTCGAACGAATCAGAACAATGAGCATAAGGTACAATGTAGATATGACGTCTTTCAGAGAAGATGTAAAGCCGAGGTCCCGAGAGCATCGATGCTGCGCATGATAAAGAGCCCTACCACTAGTTCGGTTAGGGGTGAAAGACTGCCGGCTTCGGTGATTAGCCTCAGTCGCAGAAATAGACCGATGTTAAATAACCGAATAAATAAAGTCTTTATGGTAAAAGCTCAATTAGAGGAGTAAACCTCGATAAAACAATCCGTAATCTACGTTGTTAGCAACCGTGACAATGGATGTATGGCTGCGCGAAAGTCAGTCAGTAACGGTGCCTCCGGGATACCTGGTGACCTCCCGGAGTACCCGCCTTACTACCACAAGCGGGGCTCTGTGGTGGTGGACATTCAATTTCCTAGCTACTCGTGGGATGTAGTATGGAGTTTGCAAGAAAAGCGGAACAGGAAGCAGTGCAGGAAGAGAGAGAAGGAAATGGAATTTTTGGAAAATCAAGGATGGTGAAACGAACACCTGATGAGACGGGAGAGACAAGTGAGTGGAGCGATACTGGGGTGAAAAGGAAAGAGGTATCGCCTCTGGAGAATAAGGAGAAGAAGAGGAAACAGAAAGAGAAAGGAAGGGAGGAAGTGACGAGGAGGAAGAGAGGGAGAGTGTAGAGAGATTGAAGGAGATGGTAAGGCGACTGGAGAAAAGGGTGAAAAGGCTGGAAGAACAGAGGTCGATGGCAGAGGGGTGGGTCAGGGAATTAGAGAGGTTGAGGAGAGATGAAGGTAGGAAGGAGAGAATGCAAACACGATGGGAGGAAGGGAAAAGAGACTGGGATGGAGGGATTGAGATTAGAGATAAGGACTGGGATGATGGAAAGAGGGAGGGAATAGTGGTGAAGGTGGGAAATCCGATGTTAAGGGATGAAAGAATAAAAGTGGTATGGGTGACTAAGGAAGACAGTGGAATGGAGAAGGAGATACAGAGGATGTTTAGGGATAGGAGAGAAAGGAGAGGAAATGGAGTGGGTTAAGGAGGTACGCACTACGGAAAGAAAAGGTATAAGGGTGAACGCGGAGGAGTTGATCTGTCGGACCGAGGGTGATTGTAGGGATGAGAGTAAGGTGTTTGATATGATGGGTCGACTGTTTGAAGAAGTGGGGAGCAAGGTCAGCGTTGGGCTACACAGGCTTGAGCATGTGGAGATGGAGGTGCTGAGGAAGATGATCGCGTGGGTGAGAGCAGATGGGACGGATGTGGCAATTTATACAGATAGGGAAATGGAAAAGGAGGTCAGGAATGAAGCGGTAATCCTGAAGGATATTGGAGAAGTCAATGATGAGGGGATAGAAAGGATTAAGAAGGGTTTGGGGGAGATGGAAGGAAAGTGGGTGGATAGACTTAGAGTCTCAAGGAACAGGGAGGTGGTTATAGAGGCAAAGAAAGGGGTTGAGGTCAGGGGAATTTTGAGGGATGTGGAAAGGGTGACAGGAGCTAGGGCGGTGGAAGCGGGGAGGACAACAAAAACTATTAAGATGTTGGGGATAGACCCGTGGATTAAAGATGAAGTGGCGAGGAAGAAAATAGAGGAATTAATTGGGGGAGGGGCAAGGGTGATGGAAGTGGTGAGGGAGAGGAACGGCATGAAAATGGCGGTGGTGAGGATGGAATTTGAGAAAGCGGAAGCTTTACTAGGAAAGCGGGAGATTAAGCTGGACTTAAATAGGGTAAATATTATAGAGGGGAGAGAGGAGGGCAGATGTTTTGGATGTGGAGTGAAGGGCCACCAGGTTGCGGGATGTAAGGCAAGGAGAGTGGAGAAGATTAGGGAATGCTGGCTATGTAAAAGCGTGGAGCACATGGTCAGGGACTGTCGGCAAGCTTTCCTTTGTAGGGTATGTGGGGAAAGGGGACACATGCCAGGGGAGGCAGATTGTAGTAGGGGAAGGAGGGAGGTTGATGTGAACGGAGATGGAAGGGATGGGGGGTACCCTCTGGACCCCTCAGAGGGACGAGTCTGGGCAAGTAGGAGGAAGGAGAGAGCAGACCGTGGAAAGTAAAAATGTTAAGGATAGATGAAGGGTGTTACAGATTAATCTGGTGGAGAGCATGATTGGGAAAGAGAAGGCATATGAGAGGTAGGAGTGATAGAAGGGAGTAGATGACGGAGAGTGTGTGAGGGACCGCCGCCCGCCTTGAAGTATGCTAGGGTAGTGATTCCGAGGCGGGAGTAACGGCGAGCTTGAGGTGGGTTTGGTTGGTAGGCATTCCTTTTGGGATGAGTCCAACACTGTCTGGGTACTGGTTAGGACCCATTCGAACATGAGTTTCCCATCTCAGCCCGAAAAAAAAATGGTAAAAGCTTAAAGTACTGTGTACTCCATTCATACACTAACTTTGCATTTCGGAATAAAACTAGTGAGAAATTATTACTATTACAATCGAGCACCCCTCGCTATTACTATAATGACATTAATTTTCTTATGGATCGTTTCATAGCTAAAATAAGAATAATTTTACTTTTACTACAAATTTAAAAATCCGATGCCAGATCAAAGTTATGTTTGTTTCAAGTGGAACACCTTATGTTTTTAATACTATTCAGAATATTGTACAAGTACATACCTTGACAGTTGTGTAAAACAAAATTCAAATTATTCTGAGCATTTAAAGTGGGTGAAAATCGAGTTTATATGTTGCGTTATAAATGGAACACCCTAAATTTTACTACTATATTGTATTGTCATGAGTCCTCAACAAGTGTATAGCTATTTTCAATATCTAAGAAACTGACTTGACTTATGCTCAAGAAGCAATAAAACCATAAGCATGAGCAGAGACGCACTATGAATACCTGATGATTGATGAAAAAGGAGAAACATGAAGTATTTATAATAAGAATAATCCAAAAGTCTTATAGAGTTTTCAAGTGATGATTTATTATTCGCCAACAAAATAAATACGCCCCTGTCACGGCTGATACTTTTTTGGCTTTGTTGCATGTCATTATCCCATCTCAAGTCAGGTCAGTTTCTTAGGAATTAAAAAGAACTATACAAAGTTTAAATCAAGGTAGTGGTCGGAGACTTATTTAAAATACCGGCGCGCGGCGCAAAGGCTTCACCTAATCCACTATAGGGTATGGACCACCATTAAAGGCACAGCTTAACCTAAGGAGTATATATGTGCATATTATATCAATATTTTCTTGAATGGGAAGGGTGCATGGAATGATATTTCCCCTTCCTGTTCTTGAAGAGCATTAGTATTGAATATTTGGCAAAATTTACTAGGAGCACGCGGTAAAAGAGTTTCAGCAAACTGCGCTGGTGCTGATTTCAAGTTCCGGCACCCGTGCCAGTCATCTTTTAAGCATTGAAATTCCCTGCGCCAGGGCTAAGGTCAAAATGGGTCAAAATAGAGTCCATTAAGGAGTCGATTATAAACATACATACATATAGGTGAAGCTGAAAAGATCGTTTTTAAATAAGAAAATATCCCAAAAACTTTCATCACAAGTATGGGAAATGCTAAACAAAGTAGAAGTATAGTGATAGAGCTTTTCGACAATGATAATAAATACAGAGTGATCCATTTAGAATTATTGGAAGTATAAGTTTTTACTAACCATGTATTTGATTGAATAAATATTAGCAAAACCATTCATGTCTGTCAATTTTCACAATCATTATGAAACTTTGGCTTCCACAGATTTTCATTCTCTCCCTCCCTTATCCAATTATATAGGGTGATTGATTTTTAACGATTCTGACGGAGAATTAGTTATAACTTCGGTTCAAACTTTTCAAATAATTTGTAACACATAATAACGTTGTTCCTTTGAAAAGAACATAACTTTGATCTGTCACCGAGCTATTGAACATCTTGTAACATTATAACTAATGTTGCTTTCGTTTATTTGGGCTTCAAGCACTTGTGCGTGACGCCTCAGTCGTCACGACTTTTGAGCAAATCGAACACGATTTTTTAGGATCCTCAAAACCACCTGACATGTGCCAATGCCAATGAATTTTCTGTGTTGTTAATGTCCGTGTATGTGCTTAAGGGGCAAGGGGGAGGTAAGACTAGGCGTCACGCCCGGTAATAAACGAACGGAATTCAGTCACTACGAGCTGCTACTAGCGGCCAAAAGTAAATAATCGAAAGCGCTTAAACTTTGAAATTTGAGTCAATTTTATAAATCTCTCATGATATAAAACCTACTAAGCTTCATCACACTAATCACTTTGTATTTAAAATATTTTGCCTTGAAGTGCTTTTATTAATGATTTTTGGAATAACTTTTGATTAAATTGAATTTTTATATTTAAAAATCATAACTTACCCGATAATATTATAGCTTGCGGATAACCGGTTTCGGATTGTTGTCGAACTGCCTCCTGAACAACTTTATTTAATTGTTGACTTAGAGCTATACCTCGCGTGCTGCTCAGAGTTAAAGGATTTCCGACGTCTCTATACGGGTTTACGCAAAGTAAAATTGGACCCACGTTAGTCTGAAAGATGAAGATTTCATTACACAATTTTCAAGTGCAATTTTCAATTTTCACAATAAACTGAGTTCACCAGTCGATTTAAATTATCATCACAAATATCATACATCAATATCAAATATCTTCTGTATGTTCCTTGTGGTATATTATTCATTCTTTTTTTAATTTATTGGGAAATTAAACCACAATATTTTTAAATTCTTTATTTCAACGTTTCGGTAGCGTTCCAGCTACCGTTGTCAAGGAAAAATAAGTAGAAATTAATTTTTATCCCTAACTGACACAAAAGAAAAAATTTGACAACTAGACAATCAAAAATTATTTTGAAGTTTAAGACTGCAAAATTTTTGTTATCAAATTTTTAATAAGGTCCATTCATAGTAGATCACATCTGTGGCAAAATGTGAAATGAAATATTTCATTTTATGACATTCCAACGATATGATAGTCTACTAGAAATGGATCCAGTGAAGTGTACGTTCCAGGAACGGTTTTTTTTTTAAATAAAGAATTTGAAAATATTGTGGTTTAATTTCCCAAGAAATTAAAAAAAGAATCAATATCAAACATCACTATACTACAAATTTTTTAATAAAAAAATTATTTTCTGTGAAGTTTTTCAAAGGGGTATGAAAAATTGGTTAAAATTCAGCACTAAGTTATAAAATTTCTCTCTGAATCGATTGGTGGTCATTACAAATTTCTAGCTGTTGAGTTGTAGGAGTTACTCGCTGTTTTTCATTCCAAAATTTAAATATTGTAAGGTATATTTTTTTTTCTTTTTTTTTGAGAAGCTGGATTTGTATCATCGGAAAATTATGAAAAGTGCTGAAACAAGCGCAAGCTTCCGTCCTTCGTGGCGTCAAAACGATCTTGGAAAGGGAAGGGAAAGGACAGACCGTCATTTCCGTAGGATTTGTAACGTTTGCTTTTCTGGGTATTGAATTTTGACATCTCATCTATCCTCGAGATCGATATTGATATCCCCTTTGTTATTCCTGTTTTTTGGGTTATTCGTTTTCGTTTTGCTTGCGTGCTTCCAAAATGTGTACCAACTTGCACAAATTACAATAGTTGCTCAAGCAAAATATTCGTTTACGTTCCACGAGATGGAAACAGACGGAAATCATAGTTCGAAAAAGCGAAGGTTGAAAATAAGTTGACCAAAACCAGCAGCATTTGCTATAGTAAATATTCATACAGAAATTAAAGGAACATAAGAGATTTCTTATCACAAATCGTTTTGTTTCAATATTCCTGACTTTTGCTTATAAATAATCTAAATTTGATATGTAAAACTCTCCATGCTGAAATCTACTGGTGGTAGTCTTTCTGCACTTCCCTTTGAAAATCCTGGCAAAATTTCTTCCAATAATATGCACAAACAACTCAAAAAGTACGAGGATATTCGATGAGTATATCAAATTAACTAACACAATACGCAACCACAAAAACAAAATTGTCAGCCTAGGTTCTAGGTTTCGTTGAATGTTTTGGCCTAGGCCGTAGCAACAATTGACCAACCCCTTTGACAAAATATTGCCAACATAATTCCAGACCATACGTCGCCACTTTCCATTTTCTGTCCAGTTAAAATTTCAAAAATTCATAAGTACCCTCTAATTTAAAAAAAAAGTTGAGATTGAAGTTATCAATCAATCTGATTTTAAGATGGAAGCTATCCGATTGAAAAAATGTGTATTTTGTTTCAAGTTCAATCTCAAATGCAGTTTCTCATCCCTCCTATGATATTACACTTATTTTGGAATGATGCAAATTCACAATAAGCCGACGCAATGTAAGGAGATTGTAAATGGGAAGATTCACCTAATTTGTTGAACTTGGTAGAAAATGGAGCATAAAAAAATTAGAAGATAAATACCATTTTTCATTTCAGAGAAAGGTTCACAACTATACCAATGCATCACAGATTAAGTATATCTAAGACAGTTATCTCTAATTCCACGAAATTCCAATTTGAGAGTTTTCTCTATGAATTATTGTGATGAATAATGAAAATTCGTTCACCATTAATATACATTCAATATACTCAAATTCCTGAATAAAATTATAATTTTAAGTTCAATATTGAAAAGAGCAAAGGATTATCATAATGTAGGATACTCATGCAGCCATTAAATCACTGAGTTCCTGTGTAATTAGTTTCATATTGGTGTGGAAATGCCAAGGCAAACTCAATGAACTAGGCGAGAACAATATAGTCATGTAGATGCTAGGACACAATTGAAAATATCTAGTGAGGCTTAATTAATCAAATATTCTTCATGGTGACTACAACCTGTTGAGATAAAATGAATGCATAAGTCAAAGTAAAACTGTACTAAGAGTTTTAGGGAGAATCTATCGGCAGCGATTTGAGAAAATATCGAAACATTTTTGGCAAAGAATTTTGAGGTAATGGATGTATTGAAAATTAAGAAAAAAATATATCATGTAGATTAATGTTGAACTTAGAGTTCTCATCGAATAAAAACTTTGAAATGCTAACCAAATTTTGTTGAAAAAAATACGAATCATGAGGTAATTACACATATTAAGCAAAGTTTGAGCACTTGTAAAGAATTAAATATGGATTAAATGGAAAAACTAATTGATAAGAAGTCTAATTTGAAGCTTTATGAATACTATATAAAAATCTCAGAATCCTCAAATTACTTATGACCGTACAATTCCTTATTGAAATTCGGTTGCTACCACTAAAATATCGGATAAAAATGGACCGCTTGGCTACCCACATGTTGCGGAGCTATCTTATTTCTAATAAAATTTTCATTATGTGAACTTAAACGTGAGGACGTAGGGAAACAAAAAAATATACAAAGCATAATTGTGCAAGGTCGAATTTGGTAGATGCCCCTTAACAGGAATCTTAACGGGACATGTCGCCTGAACGGGCACCTGGAAAAGCTAAAAATAGTGGAAGAAGATGAATGTAGATTTCTTGGCATAGAAAAAGAAACCTCAATCCGCATACTTTCGAATTGCACAACAACTCACAATCCTAGGGCACAGCACATGAGAGATTACTGGACATAAGAGGGACATTTACAGTTGAAGCCTGCAGATATCCTAAAATTTCTCTGGGAAATAGGACTAAAGGAGCTACTAGTCTCTGAGACTCTCCTTAGAAACTGAGTAGAAGTGAGGAGGCACAAAAGATCTTTTAGGTCTCAGTTTAATGTCTTCAAAAATACATACATACATTCGAAGTGAATTTTAATTAAAAAAAGCCGAGCTGCTATCCCATGGAAAAAGCATTGTCACTGCCATTTCACTTAACTGTTTTATAAAATCGCCAGAAGTCCAATTCATATAAAAAACACGATTTCCAAGTAATATTTGTTTCATACCATCTGAATGTATTCAATGTTAACATTCGATTTTAAATTGACTATTAAAAATAAATTGAATTGAAATTAAAATTCTTCAAACAGTTACTCTATTAGCAACTTATTTGGTACATAATTACACCGTTGCAAGTCTTTGTGACAGTGAACTCAAATCACTCTACTATATCAAGAGACGAATAATCTGATATCTCAAATTTTTAAGACTATTAAAATTTTGTTTCGAACGTCAATAATGTATAATTTCCATATAAATAACTCTCAACCTAATGTTTTACACTCAAAAGTTAGCAATAACTGTATACTAATACTTATACACACATTTAAATAAACATCTGGCTACAGCGCACTATCGTCAATAGATCGCAGAGACGGCCTTAGGCGTACGAGGAGTCAGGTGTCGCCTAAGGTCAGTCGTGTTCAATGACCAACATCTAGTGGGAATAAAGTGGTAAGTACTCACGTAAAAGTTGGATGCTTGAAACCGCGCCTGTAAACATTTCATTACTGCATCTTCAGTAAGCGGTCCATGAAGATGGATTAAATCCTCGAGGTTGGACGAAGAGCCATTCGTGGGTGCTTGCAGTTGTTGTTGTTGAGTTACTGAGCCCTGCGCAAGTATAACCCATCACTAAGCTTATTATTAAATTAGGGTCATTCCACGTTAAATCGAGCAATAGTTGGAATCGTTCCCTTTATATCTTCTGTATGTTCCTTGTGGTATATTATTCATTCTTTTTTTAATTTTTTGGGAAATTAAACCACAATATTTTTAAATTCTTTATTTCAACGTTTCGGTAGCGTTCCAGCTACCGTTGTCAAGAAAAAATAAGTAGAAATTAATTTTTATCCCTAACTGACACAACAGAAAAAATTTGACAACTAGACAATCAAAAATTATTTTGAAGTTTAAGACTGCAAAATTTTGTTATCAAATTTTTATTAAGGTCCATTCATAGTAGATCATATCTGTGGCAAAATGTGAAATGAAATATTTCATTTTATGACATTCCAACGATATGATAGTCTACTAGAAATGGATCCAGTGAAGTGCACGTTCCAGGAACGGTTTTTATTGGGATAGCGCGTTTTTTTCGCTTATATTGGGGAATGTTCATTTTTTAAACTTGAATAGTATTCGAGATAATTGCAATAAGTTAAGAAAAAAACATGAGAAATAGTGTTCGGAATTTTGCATGTTTTGAGAACAAATTATAAAATTTTTTTCTATCTGCAGCACTTCGTGATAATATAAAAGAAAACTTCTGATCAAAACTCGTCCAAATCTTAAGGGGTTGATTCCATCTATTGGTCAATTTGACGTGGAAAACCCATTAATAGACAAAGTGAATTTCAAGTATAGAATGCCTTAATTATCTCGGAAATATATTACACGATTCTTAAAGATTTTGGTTTGCAAGGATCCTGTGATATGGTCGGTATTTACATTGTTGTCAGATCTTTCCTTTTTCCGGAATAATAATGTATATTTTTCCGCCTTTTGAATTCATTTAGAAATACTGAATGTTTTGATGGCTATGATTGCATAAACTCGTTTAATTCGAATAATCTTCAATAATTCATACCCAAAGAGAAATATCATGACAAAGTCAACTGTCAGTGAATTAGTGAAAAGTTTAACGAAGCTGGTGCAAAAGATTTTTTCTACGACCACATGGGAAAGTAACGATATCGCACTGTATAGAGCGGAGTAGAGCGGAAAGTAACTTTCCACACGAATATATAGTTTCTATTGAAATTGATTACTGTCAAGCTGTCAAAATAATAATTTCTTATTATATTCACCACACAATATGGGGGATGGATGTTATATGCTGTCACTGATGGTATATCAATGACAACATATACAGGGTGATGTATTCGAAATATCGAGGTTCATTATTATTCCGGAAAAAAAGAATGGTCCGAGAACAATGTAAATACCACCATAATATTGGCCATATCACAAGATCCTTGCACACCAAAATCTATAAAAATCGTGGGATCCGTTTTCTAAATAATATAGGCGTGTGACACTTGAAACTCACTCAAGCAGACCTAATTAATTATTATTATCATTTTCTGAAAATAACTCACCAACGATGCAGGTACATTGAGCGCAGATCTTGGTGGTACGACAGGTTGTGGAGTTGCAGTTACAGGTGCTAGAGGAACAGATCCTCCCCCACCTTTTAGGGTGGCCGATTGTCCTCCTTGGACATGAAGCCTATTTCTAAGCGTTACAAGTTCAGTGCTCAGACTACGAAGGCGCTGCTGTAGATGAACAGCCTCATTTGAGGATGATGCATCTGGAAATTAAATACAGAATCTCAGTTGTGAGTATATTCACGTTAAAAATGTCAAATTTTCGTTAGTAAATGTCAAAACTTCAATAAAACCACAAAACAGTCTAACCTATAGAAGTGAAAACCCAATAGGATTACCTAGAATGGAAAAATGAGGTGTCAAACCCATCCACCTGAAGCGCTAGTTGCAATTGAGTTGTCGAAATAGGCAAGGCAGCTGAGGCCGAAAAACAGACTGAGGGAAGAAGAATTTCAGCGATCGCAGTGGATAGGTTCAGAACTATTTCATAAAGCTTTTCTTAATGGAAGTTTGTTTTTGAATGACTAATGCCCGATTTCACTAACCATTTCCTAAAGTCAGGTCATATCTAAAACGAATTTAGGAATTCCTAAATGCAATTTACATTTTACCACGCGCTAAGAAATGCCTAAGAGTCACTGCTAAGAGTGATAATATTACGTATTTCCCATCACTTTTTGATCAATCCTGAAAGGATTGTAGAAACAGCTTTGCGAGTGAGGCCCCTTTTTGTCCCAATAACAATATATTGTGAAACAGTTTTGTGAATAAAACTCTCTAAGAACCATCATAAATAGAGCAGAGAACGTTCTTAAAAAGGAAGAAAAACATTTTCCAAAAGAACCTGAAGTAATATATCTAAGGCATCGTTATTGTCATGAAATACCTGCTATATATTCTCATATAATTTAACGTAAATGTTGGAAAATACCAAATGGTTGTTAACTGCATATGCATGGAAATAACAAAATTCCAAGTTTCTATTTGGGAATATAATTCTTTTAGGCGAAAGTAAGGGCAGCATGACTGGAGAGATTAATGGGTAACGTGGAAGGGCCTGGAAAGTGGAAGAGGAGGGTAATTGGTGGGACGGTAGAGATCGAAGAGTATGCTGTTTGGCACGGAAGTTTGGGGTGACAGGGTGGGGAGGCAGGGGTCAATAAGAGGGTAAGGCCACTCCTCCGGGTACAGAGAGTGATACTCCTGAGGGTGGTGGGTGAACTGACAACAGCGGTGCTGTCAAGGCTAGATCAAGACAAAATCGCTGAAGGTGTGCGACCAGAGCGGAAGTACAGGAATGGATGGATGAGGAAATGGAGCAGAAGATATTGGTTGGAGCAAAAATTTGGGGAGGTGAACTAATTTTTGACGCAAGATTGGGAAAAGAGTAACTGTGCGAGAGGTGTGGGTGGAGGATGATGTGGGAGATGTGTTTAGACGCTGGAAGAACGAGGAAGCTCTGAGGAAGTTGGAAAATAAACTGGGGGAGGCGGTGTATTGGGAAAGCATGGTGAAGAAAATGTTGAGGTCCGAGGTGGAACGGATGATGGAGAGCATGTAGTGGAGAGTATGATTAGGGAAAGAGAAGAACTCGATATGGCATGAGAGAAATAGGAGTGATAGAAGGAAGAAAAAAAAAAGTTCAGGTGTGGTATTTCAGAAAAAATATAGACTGAAGAAATTTCGCCACAGGAAAAACATAATTGATCACCACCTTGCTCGACATAAATTTAGAAGCATATGAAAAGTAATTTCCACATTGTTGACAAAATTAACCTACATATTCACTGCGGATCATTAAACCAGTTATCATTATGGAATTTTTTCGATTCATGCAATCATTATGATCTAATATTTTCATTTTAATGTAGTTTGTTATACATAAATAACTCCAACGCATTAAGGAGCAACGATTGTTCTAGATCGTGTAGGTTTTCGTTTGTTGACAAATAATTCATATGACGAGTATTTTAAAAGTGAAAACAGTTACTTTAAGCTGTTTTACTCCTTCCTAAAGCCCGTTTGTGATTATCAATGATTTATTACAAGTTTTGGTCATTTTTTGGGATCCTTAATTTGGGACAATAAACATTGGAACTATAAAATCAAATGTGAGCAACACTCAAAGTTTTAATAATTGATCATGCTCACTGATGTTACCTTTACTTTTAAATATAGGTAGGTATTTTCATCCATCACAGTCTAGTGTTCTGAATATAAATGTGGATGTTGAAATTTTATTATCAACTCCAGCAGCTGTTATAGAGGTAGTAAAAATAAATGTTGCAAGAAAGAGGAAAGCGAAGAGAAAAGCTATAAACAAAAGAGTGATACAGAAAATACGGTTGAAAAGAAGGAGTGACAGAGAGCTTGGGAAACTTGAAATGCTGAATGAAGAATTAGTAGTAGAAGATGCAGATTCATATAGAAATGTTTCACGTGTATCAAGGGAACAATTTAACAATTCAATCATTCGCTCCAGTTGGTGAAAAATGTAATTTGAAAAGAGGAGTTACTGATTTGAGATTCTTTCATCAGCAGACGCACGCATGCTTATTTTTATATTTAGACCAAACAATAGAGACACTACGTGATAAGAATCTGATTTATTTTACTCGCAAATGCTGCTCCACGAAAAAAACGTAATTTTTTTAGATTTTTGTTAATAGCACGGAAGCACAGATTATAAAGAGAACAGATACGAAAGCTTGACAGAGAACAGTAAAAAGAGAGAGAGATGGGTGGACATACCCATCTAAATGCCCATCGTCTTATGTCGACTCCGTTCGGGCTGCTCCGCGAAATTTGTCAACAGGGTTGTCAATTTGCATATTTCCTCCAACTTACGATCATAGGTCAAATATTTTATAAGCATTTTTTAAGTGTGATAGTTATACAGATACAAATATTCAATAATTACTTGTTTTAAATCAATTTCATTAACATTAAAAGAATTATACAATTAAAATGATTATAATGTATAAAAATAATACCATAAATATATACTTTTTTCACAAACCACATCCTTGGCAACCATGCACAATAACGGTGACGGCAAACCTAACCTAACATAATCAAAACGTCAAAACATGCTCAAAATCACTTGTAATCTGTTCTCAAAATTCATAACGTCATTTTTGTTTGCTCCATTGTTTGAAGGTGTTCAATCGGCGATATTAATTGTGTTATTTGACTAATCGATTGTGCGATGTGGTAATATTAACTATAAAAATTTTGTGGTATAGATTATTATTCTTATAAAATGGATAAGCATCACGGCGGAGTGTATTGTTCATACAGAGACTGCCCAAATAAATTTATTCGGAAAGAAAAATAAAGTTCTTTCGATTTCCAAGGGATGAGAGTATTGAATTTAATATCCCGGCCTATGAAAGAAATTTTAAAGTTTTTAATATTAACTTTGGTACTACAAATTATTATAGGTGTATATTGTATTCCCTCAATAAATTAGGAATTATTTGTACTTTAAAATTTGGTTGATTTTTGTAATTATTTGTGTTATCTAAAAATGTATTTATTAATTAATCTCCCAAGAGTAATGACTATTTATAACAAATTATAGGAATGTACATATAGGTATTTAATAAATACATAAATATATATTCGATTATGATTATTGTTTGAATTCATGGCGCAGTTTTAAAAATTTAGTGGAAACTTCCAAAAAATCTAGATCCGGCACTAGAGATTGTTATTGTCCTCGAGTCAACACTGCAATTTGGTGAGAAATTCAGAAAAAAATTTTATATTGGCAACATCGCGGCCATATCGAGTTAAAGGTCCAAGGTCATTGACGACGGAGCTGAAAATCGTTTGATGTTTTACCGGGATTCGTAACTGCTCTCTTTATAATCTGTGACGGAAGCTTATTTAAGTAATCGTAATGCAGTTACTTAATCGATTATCGGCTATGAGAATGATAAATATCATGTCAATTATGAAACTTCCAGCATGACAGCTGTCAAGATATCATATTGTCACAATGTGTCATGGATAAATAAGCAAATAATTAATGATACATCAATAGGCTTATGTTCATAACTTTTGTTATTATTATCAAGTGAGTAAAAAGGAAAAGAGATGATCTGACCATTGGCACAGGTCCTGGAAGATTACTGGAAAGAAGAGGGACACCTGAGCTGAAGCTTGCAGATATTCTAAAATTCCTCCAGGAAATGGGACTAAAGGAGCTACTATTCACTGAGATTCTACTCGGAAACTAAATAAAAGTAAGGGGGCACAATACATTTTTTTAATACATATATACATCAAGTGGGAAATTTACACTATTCTTCTTGTCTTTCAAGGTTTATTTCATTCTATACGATGTAAGTACAAAGAGTACATACGCCGCTTACTCGCTCGAAAAAACTAGATAAAACGCTCCACCTTCGGTGTCGCAATTTTATCATGTCAGTTTTTCTCGTAAAATTAGTGATTGGCAAAACTGTTTCGTTGCAAAGAGAAATTTATCCGATAAAAAAAAAGCTCGAGTGTTTTTACTGTTGATGAATTAACGACAGAATATATGGATGAACAACAAAAATAATTATCTTTATTAACTTGCGACTCATTGTCATTGTGTAAAAGTGACGTCCTCTCACTAGATATTGAGGAAGAGGAGTTTTTATCGCGATAAAAAAGGATGCACCTTTTTTATCGATGTCAAAGTGACAATAACATTTCCAGGTATATGACATTTTAACATTGGAGTTAATTTATCAACAGTAAAAACACAAGAGCTTTTTTTTATCGGATAAATTTCTCTTTGCAACGAAACAGTTTTGCCAATCACTAATTTTACGAGAAAAACTGACATGATAAAATCGCGACACCGAAGGTGGAGCGATTTTACCTAATGTCAGTTTTTCGAGCAAATTTAGTGATTGCAAAACTTTGAATTGAAGAGAAATTTATCCGATAAAAGAAAAGCTCGAGTGTTTTTTGGCAAGATAAATTAACGACAGAATATATGGAATAAAAATAATTATCTTTATTAACTTGCGACTCATTGTCATTGTGTAAAAGTGACATCCGCTTACTAGATATTGAGGAAGAGGAGTTTTTATCGATGTCAAATTGACAATAACATTTCCAGGTATAGGACATTTTAACATTGGAGTTAATTTATCGCTGTAAAAGTTGAAGCTAACTTTTGCCGCTGTCAAAGTGACAATTGCACTGTGGCATATGCGATTTTTTATACATAAATTAAATTGTCACCTAAAATTCGTCTTTTGGAACTATTACGATTACTTAAAGAGTTTTCGTGTTATTGACAAGAAACCAAATACGGTTTTTTCGACATAAGTGTCCATAACTATTTCTTGAGCCAGTCGAAAATATATCAGATTCATACCTACTACGTAATGTCTTTTACTAGATGGCTCAGACCGTTCTCTACTAGAATTTTTATCACAAAAATCTACCTATTGCTTGGCCTAATAGTGAACTTTTGACTTTATAAAGGCAAGGCCTTTCTCTGTGAAGTTCGATCAGTGAAACTACTTGATCGTGTAACCACAACATTTTTACATGCATTGTGAGTGAGTTGTACTTTCAAATCCGTTTGGCTGCCCGAGAAAATTTTTATTCTTCGATGTGTGCGATTGGTTTGCTCCAATATCTCCACATCTCTCTACATTTCCGCCTGAGACACGATTGCATAGGATCCTAGAAAAGTTGAAATGTCCTAGCTCTGCTTCCGTTTACACCTGCGCCAAATTATTACTCAGCAATTATGTATTATTCATTTGCTATTATTTTTTCATAAAAATTCGAAGTAGATTTGGACTTATACACGACTGAGACTACTCAATTTTTTTTCAATAGCACTAACTTCCTTAACCTAACATTTTTTAGTTAATCTACCTTACTAAGCAAATCGACAGAAAATGGAAATGGAAAATCTGGAGTGTAATGATCTATCTATTAAACTAGTTTAACAGAAAAAAAATTTACACGCATACGCGATTTATATGAAAGTCTGCTTGAAATAGCTCTTAATTAACACTAACTAATTCAGTGTCAAGAAAAAAAAACAAGAACTTGCATATATTAGCTCTGACTAATTTTATGCCTAGAGAATTTCTTAATAGTATTGAAGCATATGCGATATATTTATTTTTGATTGGAAGCTTCTGGGTTAGGTCAAACGTTCTTGACGGTGAATGACCCAAGAAATAAAATGTATAATTTAGTTCAAAATATATTCACTTGGCACACTGTTCATGTATCGTCGCATCAGGGTAACGTAGGAGGAAAAAATACAATAGGAACACATTTGCCTGCCGCAGGCAACGATTAAGGTACGTTTTCCTCCACATTTGCAGGTCGCTAACGACTGCGTCCAAAGAAGCAACGGTTATATTCTATATTATAGTCGACGAGTTTTGGAAAAATATGTTTTTCTCCGATCGGATCTTGCTAAATATTCTTCAACAAATTTAATTTCATAGCAGTCGCTATTAATCGAGCTATCGATTACCTAATTATAATAATTATTATAGCAATAATTAATTCTTTTGCAATTTTTAACCATATTGTTTTTTTTTTCAGTGTGTAATATGTAGGATTCATGTTAAGGTGATGTTAAGGATTATAAATTTCTGGAAAATTGGATATCTGCTTCATAAGCTGTTGATCATCTACCACTGAAAGCGGGTTTTCCATAGTGCCCAAAAGTAAGAAAAAATCTAGAAAATAAATATATTTTCAATCAAATCATTAATGCATCATAACCTTTTAAACACTAGGTATCCTAACTGAAAAATCGTCACGAATCAGTAGCTTGTCTGCTCCCAGAGAGATCTGGCGACCGGCGACTGAGCGAATAGCGACTTAATTTGGGTAGCAGCTACTCAGTAGCGAGTAGGAAGACACTCCCGTCTAAATACTTGAATATGTGTCTTTGCGAATAAGTCGTCGCTACTTTTTCGCGGCTAGTAGCGACTGGCGGGTGTGGAGGAAAACGTACCTTTACATATTTAGACCTGTCGAAAAAGCGGATTCGCCACGTATTCGTAGAGAAGCGTTCTCGCCTCGTCTCCTCTCGTGCTGCCTTGTCAGTCGCTGAGAGTATGCTGCGTGGTGTTCAAATCTATGGTTTTCAACATGTCTGTAATATAGTTGTACAAAGCAAACATCTCCTCTTCGTTGCTTGTAGAACCTTCGGTCCCCATGCAATTGCTCCATACGTTAACATGGGTCTTATTATTGCAGTGTAGATCCAGGTGACCACACGGGTTGACGGACCCCGTGTGCGTCTGTGGTCTGACCCCTCTGGACCTGTACGTCAAGGAGCTTGCGTTAATAGCCATGGTACGATTGCGCACGGCTGGTGTAAACCCCGAAGTAGGAGTGGTCCAATTGAGGTTAAGCCTATGGCAGGAAGCGCTCACTGCGCTACCTCTGCTGCAGGCAGCCAACGATGCAATTGAACCCAGGTTTTTAATTAACAAACCCTACAAAATTCAAATAAAATAGAACACAGAGCCAGATGCTGCAAATGCAATACGCATATATACAAATGGTTCAAAAATGAAAGAAGGCTCAGGATGTGGAGTTTACTCGAGAGCACTAAGCCTAAAGATTAAGTGGGGAATGGGAAACAATACCAGCGTGGTCCAAACAGAACTGGCTGGTATCTTAATTGCCACAAAAGAACTAAACAGAAGAAGAATTTCTGGCAAAAACATAATAATCTGCTCTGATAGTAGAAGAGCCCTATTAGCCTTGAACAGACAACGTGTTATATCGAGGCTAGTACTAGAGTGCCACCAAGATTTAGCTGACGCCTCGGCAGATAACAATATTATCCTATGGTGGGTTAAAGGGCACGACAGGAGTAAAGGAAATCGCATTGCTGATTCTTTAGCCAGGGAAGCCGCTGGACTGAAAATTCTAGGACCCAGTGATACCTACGGCCTAACGACTTCAACAATTGTGGAACTAGCCAAACGTTACACCCATGCTCAATCCCTTAAGAGATGGGATGGAATCAAAGGATGCAGTCTTGCCAGGATCATCCTGGGCGACCCTGGGAAGCTGGCGCCGAAGAAATATTTGGCGATGACCAGGAAAACCCTACGTTTAACAGTAGGATTCCTGACTGGTCACTGTCAACTAAGGAAACACCTCCATACTATGGGGCTAGTGGACACACCTCTATGCAGAATGTGTGAACAGGAAGATGAAACTGTCAGGCATGTCTTATGCGAGTGTCCGGAGTTATGGTCAATAAGAGAGTATGTGTTCAGTGAGTCTTGGCCTACACCTGCCGATATAAAGTGACCTGTCCACCTTCCTGAGAAGGATAGGATGGACAATGACCTAGGAGGACAACTTCTCGGGAGGATGCACTATGGGTCACATGTGGCCTAAGTGCTGAGAGCCTACACACTCACCCTCCCTACTCTACAGATACAGAATATGATACCACAGTATAGGAATGAACCAGTATGTTATCTCGTGACGTTACACTGCCGAGCTCTCTGTGACCTACAAGGTCGTTCGGATGAGTATCCCATCCGGCAGCTAGTGCTGTGCTGCGATCCAACCAAAGTGCCAGCTTATATTTTTACGGGGTTTTGGTATTATTTTTATAGTTTATAAGCATTTTTGTACAATGGATACCATTAAAAAGAAGAAAACGGGTAGTGTGTGAGTAGTTTTCCAAAGGATTCAGAAGAGTGTGGAACTGTTTGTATTTCCATACGAAAAGTATAATATTGAATAGATGAGGCTTTTACTTGATGTAGATCCATAGTAAGTTATGAAATCAAACAATTTTATTTTGTAAAATCTACTATCCTTCAAATTAAATATTTTAGAAGCCCTAGAGATAAATAAAAACAAATTTAATATTCAGATAATCTTCTTAACGACCAACTTGATATTAACAATTCTCCATTATTGAACCTTTTTACCTAGAAATATTCCTGTAGGATGGTAGTGAATGAGTTTCAAGGTAAACTTGTTAAATACTTTAGTTAATCCCATATTAAGACAAATTCATTTCATTTCCATGTAAATAGATTATAATTTTATTGTTAATTATCCGTATAATTTAGTATTAAGGCACTGTATAAATAGAAAGTTTCTCATTATACCTCCAACGTTTGAAAAAGCTACTGTGTTAGCGAAACGCGTCACTTTATGTTTAATTACAATGTAGATTTTACAGAATAAAATTGTTTGATTTCATAACTTAAAAAGTATAATACTTTATTATTTGATCCTTCATACTACATTTATGAGCCTGAGTTCCATGCATTGATTTAATTTGTTGTTTTTGTTTCAGAGTTGAAGTTTGGCTCGAAGCATGCGATAGGCCTGACTTGATGCCAAAAATAGAAACTTTACTACTACTACTATAGTAGTCATCGTTTATGTGGTGCTCATTTTGAACCAGACATGATTATGCAACCTCATAAAAGAAAACTTCTTTTAAAAAAGACTATTCCAACAATATTTCTTTCATCAAATACTGCAATGCCTAAAGACTTTCAGACAAATGATTGATAATTTTGTTCGCTACTTTTGTGGTTATTTAATTAAAAAAATTTCGGAAATTCATACATGCAGCGTAAGTGAGACGTATTCACAAGCGTATCAGAATTTAGATGATTCGTCTTTACACTGTTACCTTAAAACTTATGAAATTACGAATAATGATACTTTTGGAAACTTGAATATGCCGCATGACAATTTTGTATAATACATCTCATTATTAGAAACATTATTCCAAATTAATTTTGAGGAAGTTGCTACGGAAGATAATATTGTTGAATCACTTATAAATATTAGTCAAACGACAGAGTACATCCTTGTGTTGATTTTCGAATAAAATATTTAATAAAACTTTTCTTCAGGGTACGACTATATTACACATTATTTGTCAATAAAAATTTCAAAAATCATAACAAAATGAAAATTGTAATATGGGAAAACCAATAAATATTTTGTATAAGACTATTGTTTTATTCACTCATCAATGTACTGTTCTACAATATTTAAGGAAAAACATTCAACACGTTCAAGTCATTTTAAAACTTATGCCACCTACGCCTATGGTAAAATGAATCGTTAAGCGATCCGTTCAAGGTCATCAAAAGCTCTGGCAATTTATGAATAAAATTTATAAGAGTAGTACTAGTATACTAGTACTATTTAGTCGATGTCATCGTCCTTAATCCCAAAGTATATACCACTTATTAACCATTTCTCTCAAATCTTGTCGATTGTGAGCGTTAATAGTTTTTACTTACTTAAAATTGAAACTGTAAAAAATATTTTTATATTATAACAATCCACCTTTGCCTCGGGTGTTAATTTTGAAAACGACGGAACTGAATCATCGCTTTCATCTTTCGTTCTTATTGAGTTCGTTTCTGACTTGGTTAAACGTATTTCTTAGAAAATGTAAAACGTTATATATATTATACAACTAGCTGTTCGAGTTTGAATTATAAAGTTGTATATCGGCCAGTCGATCAAAGCTGAACATTCTCCTAGTCAGGAAGTATCGGAAACTGGTATTTGTTATATTTTTTTATTATTATTAGGTACTCATCTTATATAGAGCTATGATGGTTTTTAAGTTAGATAATGATCGTCTGGTGATTTTATTTATAGTAATTGTCAAATATATTGATAATAAGAAATAAGATCATAAACATATTATACACTGTGTCCACTTAAGCTCGCACTATATGGGAAACTTTTTTATTACCAATTTTAGGAAAAAAACGTATTCCTCATAAAATGTTTTGCATGCTCTAAAATTTAAAATACAATTATCAGATATCAATTTTTCTCAGTATTATACGAAGTTTCTCAAAAAATATGATTTTTACTCAGTGTAAAGTACGTTTAAATTTGACAATATCGAAAAATAGTATTGGAAAAAATGGATCAGAACTGAAAACTACGTTAAAATATGCAATTGCATCCATTTACATTGAGAAAATAGGTTTTTCTAAGACCGTGCGTTTTAACCCACTTTCCCGCACGCATTTTAGTTTTGAAAGTGTCACTTTCCCGCACTAGTGCGGGAAAGTAAAATTATACAAATTTTGACCTTATTAGATAGTTTTTTTACTTCGGAAGTTATAACTATTGTTACAACAGATAAATAAATATTCACGAAATAGTCATAAAATAATATCTACATCTTTTCTAATTTTTTGTTACATTTTTAATTTTTTGAAAATATAAAATAATGAAGATATTTTGATATAATCCTGTACATTCTTTGAAGTAGTGTCACAAACAACTATCAAACCCAACGGGTTTGATATAAGGAAAATATATCAAATACAATTATTTCATCTACAAATTACTTAAAACCGTTGCCGTCACCTTCATCGTCATCTTTATGTGACCTGCAGCCGATGCCATCCTCATCGACGTCATCTACTTACCAGTTAACACCAAATAGCTCCACTGGACCGGCAATTTTGAGTAATTTACAAAATGCAACCAATTGTGTTTCTAATATTAATTTTTATAATAATTAATAGTTTTTGGTTGAAGTTTTGTATATGTATATTGAAATAAAATAACTTTTGAAAAATGGGTTGGTACACTTTTTTGTCTATACGGTCGTAGAAAAAATAATGTTCCTAACTCATGCGTAAAGTGTCTTTCCCGCCCTTGACCGCTTGCCCGAACTCCGCTCCGCGTCGTTCGGGACAACTGCAGTCGCGTGCGGGAAAGTATCACTTTCCGCACTTGTTAGGAAAATAACTATTTATGCTTGTTAAATATTGTTTCTATTTTCTTAATAACGCTAAAATAATTGGGTAAAATTCCAACGCGTTCTGACAGTAATTGTCACACATTTGTAGCTGTCAAGAATTCATTATTTTGTAAAAGCTATATTACACGTAACTACACTAAAATTTGCATTGTTATTGTATCTAGAAATACATTTCAAAAAATAATACATTTTATTTACGATCACCTTTAAAATTAGGCATTTACGAACAAAAAAAAAAGTGTGAGATCATACATTATACATACGTTGAAAAGCGGGCGTAAATGAACAATGCTTTTTATATGGGACTTTCATTATAACACCTAAAAGCGTGCGTAAATGACCAATGCTTTTTAAATGGGGTTTTCATTTTCACACTTTTTTTTAGCTACGTGATTATCTAGTGGCCTTGAATTTAGTCGTTTGTTGTATAAACTTTTGTGCTGACAGTAAATTTGACAGAAGTGTCAGACATAGTGAAAAATATTTGTTACTTTAAAAAAAGACAAATTACCCAATTTTATAATTAGTTATTTGAATAATTGTCCTCATTTCACTGTAAATATGAATTTAAATAATATATTAATATATTTGTTTATGGAAAATTCATTTTTATGTTTTTTAACCTCTTCAGAGCACATTTGTTTTATTTTTTCTTCATGTATTCGTAGATAAACTTTTGTATGACACTTGTGCGTGAAGTACTCGCTACGCTCGTTCCTTGCATTTTCGCAACTCGTGCGCAAAAGTATAACTTCACGCACTTGTATCATAAATAACTATTTTTCATATAAATAGATAAAATCTTATATTTGAACGTAGTTTTTAATTCTGATTTACTTTTATTGGAATTATTTTTCGATAAATATGGGTTATAGAAATGGGTTATAGAAATATGGAGCTTATACAGATTTCTGAATGCGCCTTTGCTGACGATTTAGTGATATATGCTAAAAACAAAAAAGATCTTCAAACAAATCTAGACACCTGGAAAAAAGCTTTTCAAAGTAGGAACCTAAAAATAAATGCAGAGAAAACAAAGGTAATAGTAATAGGGCAAGAAAAGAAGAATCTCGAAATACAGCCAAACGGAGAACAGGTACAGCAAGTGGATACATTAAAATATTTGGGAGTGAAAATAAATAAAGAAGGGAATAATAACGCTGAAATTAATGGACGCATTAAAAGTGCCCTCAATCTGTATTATGCAATAAGTAATACTTTCATCCGCAAGAAAGAAGTGTCAAAAAGAACAAAAATGACAGTCTATAAAACCGTTTTTAAACCAATTTTAACGTATGGGAGTGAAAGCTGGGTTCTTACGAAAGAGACAAAAATAAAATTACAAGCGGTTGAAATGAAGTATTTGAGAGCAGTATTAGGAATCACAAGAAGGGAGAAAATTCGAAATGATTATATAAGAGAACAGCTAGAAGTAGAACCACTGGGAAAAAGCATAGAAAGGAATCAGTTAAGGTGGTATGGCCACTTGGTACGCATGAAAAACAAACAACAGGCAAAAGTGATATGGCAAACAAAAGCATGTGGAAAGCGACCAAGGGGAAGACCACAAAAAACCTGGGATGATGCAGTAGCGGAAATTCTGAAAGAGCGTGGACTAAATCGGCAGGAGGCGAAGTTAAAGGCTGGTAACAAACGGGAATGGGCTAAATTTGTACACAATTGGAAACACCTTATTACCTTAGGGTATATTGAGGTTCTGATTATATATATTATATATAATATATTTTTCGATAATGTCAAATTCAAAGGTACTTTATTCTTGGGTAAAATCCATATTTTTTGAAGAAACCTTGTATAATACTGGGAAAAATTGATATCTGATATTTGTATTTTAGATTTTAGAACTTGCAGAACTTTTTATGAGAATACGTTTTTTTCCTATACTGTATTTGAAAATCAAGAGAGAGTAAATTCCCAGAATAAAAACTAATTCGGTATGCAAAACTATAGTACAGTACGTGCGGTAAAACTTCAATATTTGTAATGCATTCTAAATTGTTTTTGTTAATTTCAATACAAAATTTATTAAATTTCTTGGACTATCACATTATTTTATGATCTTTCATTGTTACTACAGTAGGCCTAAGAGAATTAACGTGCGTCATAGGCGTAACCAGATTAGAAAGGGATAATTGTTATTTAACGACCTCCGAATGGCAACAGCTTCTAATGACAGATATTTTGACTTAAATAGTGCTTAAGTTTCTAGAAATGCAGTTATTTGATTTTCGATAAACGTGACAAATAGTAGTGACTAAAAATGGAAGCAGTTTGTGAGTATACGCCAGTGAAAAAATTAAAACTAGACCATTTATCGCTCAATGAAAAGAGTGCTGTAGTGAATGTGTACCACTATTTTAAACATCAAAATCCCTCAAACACTATTGACAGTGTAGTTGAAACAACATCTAAGGTAATGGGATATGGAAAATCTACAATATATAGAGTTCTAAAGGAGGAAAAATCAGGTGGAGTAACCTCACCAAAGCCGAAGCCAGGTAGACCAAAACTATTGAAAGTCAACGTGTACGAGTTTTTTAAAAATGCTATTCGTAAGCTTGTTCACTCATTTTTTATAAACAAGCAAATACCAACTTTAGATAAAGTTTTGCAAGCCATTACGAATGATGTTGATTTACCCACAATAAGCCGGGATAAACTATGGAAAATGTTAGGGGGCGTCCATTAATTACGTGAGGTATTTTTGAGGATTTTTTGACTACACCTCCCCCCCTGGTGAGATTTGGTAAGATTTTCCTTAACACCCTCCCCCCCTTCCCTAATCTCACGTGAGATTTTTCAAATTTTGTGTTTTGGGTGTAAATGTGTTGGATTATTAAAAAAAACAAAAACACAATATGTTCTACTACTTTTATTTAAGACTAAGATTTTTCCATATTCTATTATAGAAATACTTTTACTATAATTTAACTTTACTTTCACGCAATTTTACACCATTTTCTACAAGAAAAAAAATTACGTGAGAATTACGAAAAACCCCCCTCCCCCCAAGTGAGATTTAGAAAGATTTAGTTTTACCCCCTCCCCCCCTAGAACACCTCACGTAATTAATGGACGCCCCCTTACATGAGTTAAACTTTAAATTTGAAAAAATGGGCAGACACTCAATGCTAATTGATTCTGAAGAAATTGTATGTTGGCGAAGACAGTACCTCAGAACAATACAACAAGTTAAAGCTCAAAATAAAAACATTTATTATTTAGATGAAACATGGGTTAATGAAGGACATTGTGTAGGAAGAGTTTGGAAAGACAAAAATATAAAATCATCCCATCAAACTTTTCTAGAAGGATATACTACTGGTTTTAAGGAACCTATAGGAAAAGGTAAAAGATTAATTATTTGTCATATAGGCAGTACAAACGGTTTTCTTGAGAATGGTTTACTCTTATTTGAACAAAAAAAACCGTTGATTATCACGAAGAAATGAATGGAGACGTGTTTGAGGAATATTTTGAACAGATGATTCAATTCATACCAAAAGGATCGGTTATTGTAATGGACAATGCAAGTTACCACTCCAGATTACTTGAACCTTTACCAACCACTAAATGGAAAAAGGATGAAATTGCAAAATGGTTATCTTCTAAAAATTTAGCCTTTGACAATACAATGCTGAGGGCAGAATTGTTAACTATTGCTAAAAAACATAAGCAAAATTATAAAAAATATAATATTGAGGAGATAGCCAAAAAACGAGAAATTGAAATCCTTCGTTTACCACCCTACCATTGTGAGCTGAATCCGATAGAATTGATATGGGCTCAAGTTAAAGGTTATGTTGCCAGAAATAACACTACTTTTAAATTATCAGATGTTAAAAATCTCTTCAATAAGGCAATATCTAAAGTAACAAGTGAAAATTGGCAAAAATGTATTAGACACGTTACAGAAATAGAAAAAAAAATGTGGGAGCTAGATAACATAATTTATATTACTATAAAGCCCATTGTAATTTTTCTAGAATCAGATGGTGAATCTTCTGACACAGAGTGCGAGGAACCATAACTTTAAAATTATTAATTTATGTACTTTAATTTTATTTTTATATTTTTATTTTTCAAGATTTAATATTGTCGTATTTTTTGCATATTGCTCGTCAAATTTTATCCTTGCGGTTGGTTTTTTTTTCTCATATACCTACTTAATATACCTACTCATATTAATTTATAAATAATTGTAATTATCTGTACATATTATATACATATTTTGTAAATAAACATATGCCTAAAACAAAATGCCTAAAATAATATTGACTTTTTCTTCATTTTACCCAAATTAAATTACTACTTACGAATTATGTTTATCTATCTAAAATTGGTAATCTAGGTATAAATAACTAAAACAAATTAAATATTTCTATTTCCATATTAATTTAATTTTGAAAACGCACGTCTATGGTTAACTGCCTTTAACCATTGATTAAAAAATAGGAAAGATACGCAAAGGCTATGTTAAAAGGCGTGAATATGTCTATCGCGCACTGTTGTCTCACTCATCTTACTTCTCGCACCGCACCGTCCACAAACTAGCCGGCTGTACAAATACGCCAGGCCGACGGAAGAAATAACAACTACAATCTGGAAACTCTTCAGTCGCTTTGAGAGTTATTTCGACTCCGTGCCAGTGTAGTCCAGATTTTAATTATTTTTGGGAGTACCGTCTGTTATAACGTGTTTTATTCCACGTACTTATCATATATTGGTTTATAGGTCTCTTGAATATTCGATGCTCTCAACAGGGATTTACACGATCCTAATCCCCATAGGCGCCCCTTATCTGTCTTTAATAAAAAAAAACCGTAGAAATATTGTCTCGAAGGTTTCGAATGGAGTATCAAAGCAATTTTGCTCTTATGGACTGAGCTCCAAAAAATTGGGATTAAGTACCTGCTGACATCCTTCTTAAATCAAGACCCTCTAGAAAATTTATTTTCAGTAGTAAGGAACAGAGGCGGATACAACCCTACGCCAACGGTGCTTTAGTTTCGAATTGCTATGCAACGGAATATGAGCATATATACGACTCCAGATGACGACCGAAACAGAAAATTGTATGGTTTCTAAAGGGGATTTTCTTGAAATTGACGATAATAAAGACATGAGCCCGATAGTGAATGCGAAGAAGATTCTCCTAATGATAAAGACAACTGTTCTACCTCCCAAACCACCACAAATCAGATAGAGGCAAATGCAGAGAACACTCCACTACTACAACCACATACATCTCATTCCACATCTACATTAGAAGAATGTTCTAATGCTTATGTAGCCGGTTATTTACTGCATAAGATTTATCAGAAATTTGGGAGTAATTTTTGTGCATCTAAATATCAAAACATAAGCCGTAATGAATTATTGCTTTTTTCAAAGATTACGGTTGTGCAGGAAACACGGCAACTTTTCTTAAAACATCTTCTGAAAAATTTATCAATATAGTACGTAATTTGTTGGTAAGTTTCAATGTTGCATTTGACCAATAGAAAGCTGCCCCCGATGTTTCAAAGAATATCAGGCATTATCTGCAAAACTCGGTTGATTGGGGTGAAATACTTCTAGCAAAAAAATATTAAAAGTAACAATAAACCACATAGAAAAGTGTCGATATTATCAAAGTCCAAATAAAATATTTTATCTACGACCACCTTCAAAATTAGTCATTTACGAATCAAAAAAATGTGTGAAATCATACATTATACATACGTTGAAAAGCGTACGTAAATCAACAACGATTTTTATATGGGACTTTCATTATAACACCCAAAAGCGTGCGTGAATGATCAATGCTTTTTAAATGGGGTTTTCAAATTAACATTATTTTTTTGCTACGTAATGACCGAGTTGCCTTGAATTTAGTCGTTTTTGAGTTATAAATACTGTAACTAACACAACTCTTTTATATAATATATAGATTAATTATTAATTATATTGGTTTAAATGAAATATTGATTCATTCAATTATTTTGCGTTAATGTCCCCTTAGAGTACTTCGCTATTTTTCTATTTTATCGTTAAAATTAAGTGTTTTTACATGTTTACTTAGGTTCGCGTCTGCAAAAAATTATTAACCAACTTTTCTCATTTTATTTATTAAAAATTATGCACATAATGAATTAATGACAAGTTTCGTAACTCTGCAGACACGAGAATCGTTGTAAAGTACGCCACTGATCTTCCGTGCGTTTATTGAACAAGAGAGCAGTGCCACGACCTACACCCAACGGAGATATCGAAGCGACTGAAATCTCAAAGCCATATTCAGAGGTGCTGCCATCTACATGTCGTAGCCATAGGAGGACACGTTTCGCTCGTATGCGTTGCGTATCTTTCCTATTTTTTAATCAATGCTTTAACACTGATAACTGCAAAACATTTCTGGGAATTTACTCTCTCTTGATTTTCAAATACAGTATAAAATTGATATTAAAAAAGTTTCCGTATGGTGCGAACTTAAGTGGACACAGTGTACATGATCTACTTCATTCACAGTTTCCTGCCAATAAATTGTTATTTTAGTTGAGCTTGTTATCAATAGGATGTCAAAGGTAATAGTAAACTGACGAGGCGCGAATAGCCGAAAACGGTCTATAAGTGATATTGTCCTTTCGAATTGCAAACTAAAATGGTTGGTTTTATCATGCAGATATACCAGCACCGTTTAACTTTGAAGTGTAATTTAATGTCTTTGTTGTTGCTTCCTTGTGAACGGTCTTTGCTCTTTGATCTTAGAAAATTTATTCAGACATCGAAGAGCCATAAGTGGTGAAAACAAATTGATAATTAACACATTTTTTTAAATCTTAATTGTTAGGTGATTGAAAAAAAAATTAAATATCTTATAAACAACGCATTTGTTACCGTTCACTAAGAAGCAACAACTAGTTATTAGTGAACGGTATTTGTTCATCGATTTTCAAATAACCTGTGAGGCGTTATGATAGTAGAGTTCATATTATAATAACCTTGGTGTGCGTCATCGATTGTTAACGTCCTTCCAACACATTGCGTTGGAAGAAATGGAAGAAAAGGCAGGTCTGTGATTAATCCTATTCAAAATATCACAATAATGAACCGTTTAAATGTATAACAAACGTTAATCATAATCTTTGACTTGAGAAATTTGATTAGTTGATGTTAAGATTACGCGCAAGCGCGACCTATTAATTGGGAGAAATTATATGATACCTAATAGGATTCAGATCTATTATACCTTCCGTGGCGACAATGTGTCTCACGTCTTTTTATAATGTTTCACTGACAATTCTCGTCAGGTCTGTACTTTGTTGTTTACGGTCAATTATTATTTATGAAAAGTGAATATTAATCTTATTGTTATATTTATTTAAATAATACAAAATTATGCCTAGATAGACGGAAAAACATCAGCATTTTGAAAGTTCACAAGTATTTTCAGTTAGAAAGAGAAGCGGGTAATTATTAATTTCACAGCCTTTTCGAATTTGGCTGAATAGGATCCTGATTATTTCATTTATCAAATTTAAGGTTAGCTATATGTCAAAACAGCAAATAAAGTGAACGACATACCCCAAACCCTGATATACGTCACAAACCATGACGCACACCAAGAAGGCTATTGTAATCACTATATTATACCACAGAATACACCATGCCAAGAAGAAGCGAAGCTTGTGCTATTTTACAATTCATTTTCTGGAGTGCGTTCATAAACGTTACAGAAAACACACATAAAACACATTTCTCACACTTTTTTGACAACCATCGTTCATAAATGAAATTTTTGTTACTCTGTGACTACTTTCCCAGCGTTCATAAATTTACTTTGACATTTCCAATGTACACATTTCTAGATCGAGGTATAGAGCGTGGTAATATTTTATCGAGTTTGCGCTCTTCAAAAATGTGAAATAAACATGAAATAAGACGTAGTTACCAAGAAACAAGAAAGTACAAATACAAAATTTTTAAAAGGAAGAAACCGTTCCAATACTATCTCCACATAATTTCCTACTCGTTGTGGAGCAACTTATTTTTTCCAAGAGAGACTATTGAAATTTCTTCTTTGTCGTCACTATCGCTCTCGTCGTCAATATCATCAAATAAATGATATTTTGCACCTAAAGCAGCTGCCAATGTAACAAATTTACTTTGGTTTTGGTTCATTAATTAAAATTTGACAGTTATATTACCATAATGAGTTCATAAATCACGGGTTACAATGTGCTCCATTTCAAATGTCAACCAATTCCATTACAAAGTAAGGTGTTACTTTGTACATTCGTTTATGAACGCACCCATGAGTGCGCATGTCTGACAGTCGCCATTTTAAGCCCGTTATCTGTCAATGACATGTGATTTTATTGTTTACCAGAATATTCTTTGTGGTAAGATTTTTGATTATTCACATATTTTTGTGTGTTTTGAACGATAAAATTTGTTTACAAATTACATTTTTCAGTTATGGCGCCAAAAACTTGTGCAATACGTGGCTGTAATTCAAGTGATGGATGAATAATTGAAAAACAGAACAAAACTTCGAATAGTTCACTGTCGCTTCTTCTTTATAACTTCGTTGTCACAGATATCAGTACATTTTCTCTGGGTGTAAAATTTAATTCAGAATCTGGTGAAGTGTAAAGCTACATCCTCAATCAATCTGCTAGCGAAGTGGCACTTCAGCACGCGTGCTGCGAAACGGATACCCATCCTCAATCCTGTCAATTCAGTCTGCCTGAATGTTATCGCACATGCGCATTTTCATTGTTATTTTAAGGTAACGAGGTAATTAAAAAGTTCAACCTGTGATTATTCTCGTAAATAAAAGCAGTTACTACTTATCAAAGACAACAAATTAATATAATTACGATATTAGAAAATAATGTATGTTTGTTTACGAAGATAATAAAATAAAATAGGGTTAGGGTACCTAAATTATTTTCCCCATGATTGAATGCGCATGACACAATTCGGCACGCACCGAAAAAGCTTGCAGCTTGCAAGCTTGCACTTCCAAGTCGGCGCGCATGTCAGCACGAAATTGAATTGAGGATGGTTACGTTTAAGCGTCATTGTCCCAGCACGCGTGCCGAAGTGCCACTTCGCCACTAAATTGATTGGGGATGGGCCTTAACTTTTAAATATATAAATAATAAAAATTTCAAATTCAAGCACCCTACTTATTGTAATTTTTCCGCAAGTGTTAGATACAATATTTTTTCTACGAGTGTGAGGAAAGTCAACAGAACTAATCAAAAGTTGAGATATTTTTATCTGATTATAAGTGCTTATAGTTTATTTAGAAACATATTTTATTAGATTTTATTGATGAAGTAAACATAAAGTAAAATATTATTAACAATAATGGTTACATGTCAAAATCTAATACCTAATTATTTATATTTTAATTTAATGTAAAAGTACAATTATGTGCATTACTTAAATTTATAGCAGATGCTAATTGCTTGTTGAATGGCTGTAATTTTGGATCTGTTGCTCTTTGCTGTTCTGGGATAATAATGTCTGTCGAGTGTAGTTCATTTTCGAATTGGTTACCTAGTTACACATGGTAACTAAAGCATTTCGCAACCACCATAATATACCCGCTTATTATTAATTTGATATATTGAGGTGTAAAATTATTTCCACACGGTGCGGGAAAATTAATTTTCCACACTAAAATGTGTGTGGAAAAATCAATTTTCCGCCCGCTCGTAAAAAAACATACTTACACATATAATTTCGATAACAATACTTTTAGAAAATAAGAATCATTTGGTTAAACAATAGCTCATTATTTTTAATAATGGATAGTACCTACTCCAAAAACAGAAGCTAAAACTTATATTTATATATTTCTCACAATATTTGTTAAGCTGTTGAATTAACTTGAACAATT
>CAJUYG010001050.1:55487-99716 GCA_910591675.1 Galerucella calmariensis
AGAAATAGAAAACTAATGGGTTTTTCCGAATATTGGTGGTTAAATTATTGAGATAAGAGTTATTTTATGACTCGACCTACCTGCACTTCTTAGCGCCGAAAATACATGTCGGATTATCTACCCTTCTTGGTCAGACAGGTAAAGAAGGATGGTTAGCGCTGCCGGCTACATGGTAGCTCCACCACCTCCATAAATTCAGGTAGAAATTTTATTTTAGGGGATTAAGGTAACCGGTCAAGTCCACCATGCTAATCTTTTAATGACATTCTGTTAAACCATAGATTTGAGTATGTAGTAATTTAATGTACGTATTTGAGAAAAAGGCTGCATCCTTGTTTTCTATGATAGATTTGAGTATGTAGTAGTTTGATGTACGTATTTGTGAGGAAGGCTGCATCCTCGTTTTCCGTAATAGGTTTGAATATATAACAATTTGATGTACGTATTTTAGTAAATTTCAAATATGCATTTTTTTAACTTTATTCAACAGCGGTTATTCTATGATACAAAATGTCAAACTGAATTATTTTCTTCAAAAATTTTAAACTCAGCAAAATATTTTATGGTACTATAAAGATTATCCTCTTATCTATTTAATCCCTCGGCTTGAAATCGGTGGTGGAGCTGACCGGCCTTTTTCGTCTACCTGAGGTTCGTGGTGGAGTTGACATTCTCCCCCCAAATTACATCAGCCGCAAATTATATATTATAACCTCAGACTGAACTAAATACAGAACAGACAAAATCATGCTTCGACCATATGTTGAAGAAATCCTGACAATAGAGTACACGCTTATATCATTTTTGTTTAGATATTAATTTATAATAGTAAATATGTTATCAAAAATTACTAATCATAGGAAATAAACCAGTTTCCAATGGAAATTACTTCAATATTTTAAGATAAAATTCAAATTTCAATGCACTTTCCGACCAACACCCGAGGATTTCCGAACGCTACCGATGATACGTGCGATGTCATATCTCTTATTTGTTTACTTTTGTCAATACTGTCAATATTGCATTAGGTTCTGTGTAGTTGTGTGTTTATAATATAATCAACTATTAACTGCTTCATCGAAGTAAAAAGTAGGTGCCTACTTACATTAAAATGGTCTTCACAAACAAAAGTAGTAGTATTTGTCGAAATATCGTCTCTGTTTCGACGTATAGCTTGCAACCATAATGCCCTTCTCTTAAGTGTATTTTTGCTTGCGCCACCAGGTAAATTAACAAATATTTTGTCTGGAGTTTTAATAGACGTTTATTTACACTATGAAACAATGCAATACTTGGAATCCAAAGGTTTTTTCGGCGTATAATAGATAATTACAAAAAAAGATCTCGAATGAAACTATGAGACTGCAAAAGTTTTGTGTAACTTGCTCACATACTTAAATTGTTATAAACAATAAATATGATCAAAATAAACAGCTGAGTGTTTCATTTCACTGATATTTATCAACTCAGGGTATAAAATGATCCCTGGGATTATTTTACCCCTACCTTAGGGATCATTTTAAACATAGGTGTGTATAAAATGATCCTTTACAAAACTTTAAGCAATACCTATAATACAAAAAAACTACATACATATAATAAAAAATAGCGTTAAGTAAATTCACTACCTCCAACAATAAATATCTTGCGATTTTGACTTCAACTTTAGGCACAGTCAAGTTTTTCCCTTAAAGGGATTGTTATACCTCACCTTCCCCTACGTTTCTGGCTAGTTGTGCACGAATTTACAAATTTTTATAGTTCCCTGCTGTGATTGCAGTATAGTTTATTGGTCATAGGGTCGTTCAGGCAGACGGCCACTCTAGGCGGGGCTCTAGCCCTTATTTTTTCAATAAAGATCAACTTATGAACCACCTCTCACATTTCCTCAATATATGGTATGTCCGCAGTGGTGTTAATTAACATGGTTAATTAAAATTTCACTCTAGGTCTGGCCTTAACAAATTAATAAGTGAGTTTTGCCTCGAAACAACACACTGTATATTAATATGTGGATATGTGGATACGGGATCCCGCGCGGGATTGAATGAGCTGCAGGATTGCAATCTTTAATTACCATGTATGCGTATCGAGTATTGAGGACGCATGTATTGTGTTGAACTGAAGAACAATGACTATGACTATAATTAGAAGATTACAAATCTTACTTCAAGAGCACTGAAATGTATTGATCTAAATGGAGGCAACTTTGATCAACTGTTACGTTGTTACCATTTGTTTTCTTTCAATTTAATAAAAATTTTCGGAATGTTGCATTTACTTCGAATGAAGCTCTGCTTTCTACAAAATGGGCATTATTTTTTTTCTAATGTAGCGCAAGTTTGGGATCCAGATATTAGGATAATAGGATATATTGATGACTGCATGGATTAAGGCTAGACAAGTACCATTTGGGGAAGAAAATTTGTTTATTATGTGTCGTCTTATTATCGAAACATCTAGATTTGCCTCAGATTAATAAGTAGAAAAGCTGTATGTGGAAGCACTAAATACTATCAAAGGTGCCACGAGTGCTTCTAATTTTATCGATAATTTTTTCTTTTCCACGAAAACTTGTTTATTTGGCAAAAATATGAAAACAAACCGATAAAATCACGAGTCCGTTATGACGAGGGATTTTATCTAAATTCGGTTTGTTTGAGTGATGAAAATAAAAAATTATATGATAAAATTTGAAGAGCGAGTTGTATTTGGGAAGATTATTTTTTTCATTAATTTAAAATGTATTTAAATGTATTAAATGTTCAATATTCTCTTGGGTGATAGCACTGAATTGGTTTGTGTTCATTTTTCAATGAACTTCGAAGCCATTTTTGGTGTCAATAATGACAAATTCGAAGTAAAATTTTGACGTTTCAATGTAAACAAGGTATTATCGATGAGGAAGCAGAATTATCAGTATCATACCGAATGATTGGCTAGAATAATTTATTGCTATTGGCTGAAACCACCGAAATGTCAGATTTTGAGAAGTGAGAAAAATAATCAGCCTTATTAATAATATAATTAAAACTGAATTAATAAAAAGCATATTAATAAATACATTCAACATTATTTCAACACTAGAATGATGTTTCTCCACGACTAAATAATAACGCACAAATTATTGTTACATATTTAGCTGCATATAATGATATAAATTCTTCACACCAGTGAATAATAAAAAGAATTCACTCTCGTTAGCCAATCACATTCTATTATTTTCAGAATTCACGCTAAAATGAATTAAAATCAATAAATCAAATCGTCTCTTTGAAACGTCAAATACCTAAGAACGCAAATCGCTTCTGACAGCGCGTCGTTTGAAACCCCAAAATAATTATATAATCATGATTTTACATATTATAAGAGAAAAAAATGGACAACAGGAGCGATAGTAAATATGTATGCCTCCCGGAATTAATTTCATTTATAAATGTAAGGCTTCCTATTGAAAATATGAGTTACGTATACATATTTACTCTTTACATTTTCATAAATATACTCTATAGCCTAGTTGTGGTTGACTATGGCGCGGACGATCGAGGTTCGATCCTCACTCTGGAAGTTTTTTATTTTTATTCGTGGAGAAAGTATAGTCTTTTACTTTACTGCACTCGTTGAAGAATATACTATTATTCTTTAGTAATAAGACAGGGTATGTTTTACATCGTGTTTAAGTTAACCTAACCCTTTTTGTCAAATGTTAGCTTAATTAATGATGTAGATGATTCAATTGATATTAACCAAGAAGTAGTCGAGGATCAGGAACCCCGATTGGGGAGAATTACTAAAAATCATATTTAAGAAAAAATCTGTTTGAAAGACAAATTTACAGAATAAACAAAAATTTTACTGAAAATCAAACAAATTCCTGTAACCAGAAAGGAGGATGAATTAGTCCAGAACTAGCGACAATAAAATCCCTGATGATAAAGGAGCATTTTCAATTTAATATTCACCCAACTTCAATATATATATCTGGTATTTTTACTGAAGTACTATTTATTAGGTGATATACATGGTATGTCATCCATTACCATTACAGAGCACTGAAGTATATATATTATATTACAGAACATGACAGAATGTCAAAAAAATTTTAAAAGAGAAATAAGAGTGAATATAGGCGTTTACCTATTTTACATTGTTGTCATGTTTATTTTATATAAACATATTGTTAGTTACATGTTTCTAAGTATTCAATTATGAATATGAATTGCTTAGCAAGCTATAGTACGCTTTTAGTAGTCATTAGTGCAGTTATCGTGTTTATTGTTAATAAAGCTGATTGAGTTTAACATATTTTTTTCTGGTCTTTCCAAATATGTGATTATTATTATATTGATTGAAAGATGTGCAGCTTGTTGTTTCTAGTCAAAGCTCACTTATAAATTTTTCAATACCGGACGTCAAATAAGATTTTTATTTATTAAGTTCATGAATCTTGGTTATATTATAATAATATACTCATGAAATATATGAAATTACTGTATGCACATTTCCCAATGAATCTGTATTTTTTTAAATTAAAATTCCGACGAAATTTTTTTATACTATAAAATGCTTCTTCTCTCAATTTCACTCCAAAAACTGTCAACAGTGCAATTTTAAGTTAGGGAAAAATGGAGGAATTGGGTTTTTACCTTTAAAATTATGTGAAAAAAATTTTATCTAGAAGATCATTTTCAACCCCTGATTAGCACCCAATTCTACAATATTTAATCAATTTCAACTTTAAACACATTTTTTGGCAGATTCCTTGACTGTTAGTAATTTCTTACTCTTGACATTTCCGGGATTCAATTCGACAGAACTTTCGTCTCCAATTAACTTCAGCAATGTTACAAACTCTGTACATAAAATAATTTTTCAATAAGTCCTTAAATTGTTGAAAAATATCATGAAAAGAGAAACTATAAAACATGCATACCCCCGCCAACCCTAAAACTATGGAGGAAAAGTTGCTGCAAAAAATTACTTTCATTAAAAACCATCAACATTTTTATAAAAGTAGATAAACTGCTATAAATTTATTTTTTGAGCTCAACCCATCTCATGACCAAGGTAATACCCAGATAATTATGCAGAAGTCAGTTAGGCCTCTTATTGACCAACCGGTTATTATCTTCCAAAAAAATATTGAACAAGAAATATTCAAAATCGTAAATTATCCCAAATAACAGATCGACAACATTAATATTCATCATTACTTCTTCGACTTTAACGATGCAACAGTTATAACCAGAGGATACATGACGTAATTTCATGACAAAAGAACAGTAACTTTATATTTAGTAGCAATAAATAGTATTATTTTTTAAATATAAAGGTTCTATTCGCGACATAAGTTTTACACAAGTACGACAAGGAAAATATGAGAAAAACTACTTGAAAGGGAGAGAAGAATAATTGTGCGCAGTCAGCGATGGGCTGCTGGTAGTCATAGCGATATCCAGCTTTCACTTGATTCAGGTGATTCAATCACGAGGTGGTATCTAGCTACTATATCATACTTTAGTCACTCGTTTCATGAGGCACTCGTTCCGCTTCTCTCCACTCGTGGCTCAGAAAACTCGTGACTACAGAAACGTTTTTGACACTTGGTACTTAATATACTATTATTTTTTTTAGTTACTTAATATTTCCGAAACAGTTGCAGATAGGTAAAGGATAGTGAACATGAATTGTATCTAGAATTTTCATACATAATAATACAAGAGCGAAAATTTTGTCGGCAAAATTTTTCGATTGTCATGAAAGTTTTATTTATTACAAACTTCAATTATACAAAGCCAAAAAAATAATAACTTTATGAAAAAAAATTACTTATTTATGTAAAAAGTACAATTATTATAATTGTACGTTGTAGCATTATTTTGGGGATTGTTTTGCATCATTACCTGTGCTGAATTTAAGTTAGAAACTGAGGATTCCTTTTCTTTATTTTTATTTTCTCGAAGGTTCTCTATAAGTTGGAAATGGTGTTCGTCATTTAATTGTAAATATGGTTTCAAAGAATGGGCAGAAGAATGTCCCGTAAGCTTAATTACTTCTTGTTCACCAACTCCTTCTTTTGCTAATGCAGATATTGCAGAAGCTCTATGTGAATGATTGGTTGTTTTTATTTTTTTTTTGTGTCTATACCAATTGATTCTGCCGATATTTTCGTTCACTTTGAAACTGTATTAATTCCCAATGGTGAATTTTTGTACCATATTCCTTTCTCCCAATTTGGATGTTCTGTTAAAAATAATCTCGTTGTTGTTAGATAAGGATTGGATTCTCTTTTTTCAATAATTTTCAAAAATAAACGAACGGGACACAAATCGTTGTTAGCATTATTTCTTTCCAGCCACTTACTGCCAGATAAAGATTTTGATCCTCCTTGTGTCGTTTTGGAAAAGATTGGATTATATTCTACTCTGCCAGTAAAATTACCTTGATTACAATTTTTTCTTAAGTAATTAATATCACAATTAGCAGCTTCATTTCCACGCCATGCTAATTCGAACGAACATAAATGAAAAAACTTTTTTGTAACCCATCAGGATTATCTTCAGAATAGCTTTCTACCATTTCCATTAATTCTTCTTTGGTAAACGCGTTAGAACTTCTTTCTCTGGTTTCAGGTTTAGCCTGAAGCTTTTTACGTTTTGTATCCCTGGCCAATCTAGCAAATTTATAGGTAATATCTTTAAATGGATCAATTTTGATGTTAAATTCTAGAAAATATTTTTCCTGAACCATTTGAGCAGTCGTATTCCAAAGTGTTTTTAGCTTCAGTATAATCAGTTCATCTCTTTTTTCCATCTTAAAACCATAATCTTCAAGAATTTTTGCTATAACTTGTTCAGAAGTATCCTTTTCTAACGTATAATTACGTGCGTCCAGAAACATTCTAAACTGTTCCCACGCAGACTTTTTTGTCTTCATTGTATTTCGCGGTATACTTTGCTTAATTTCACTCTCTATTTCATTTATTGAATTATTTCCAAATCTTGTATTATTCATGTTAATAATACTTATTTAAAATTTTGAAACAGTTTTAATAATTTTTAGACAGTTAAATAAATAAATAAACAACTTAGTTTCCTTAGAAACCACTAACAAAGATTATATATTGAATTTTATCACAGAGTAATAGATCTTTACACACATAGATTTTATATATTAAACGTCAAAAAATTTCCGCGACAAGACAAAAAATTGCCGGTTCAAAACCTTCAAATTTTGTCAGTTATCAATTCACTCTATTGAAATAGTCTGTAGAATCCAAGAAATAAATAATAAACAGGGGGTTGCATTTGAAATGAGAAAGTTGGCATTGGCCACTGTCACATGACACACCCTATATAATATTTTTTGTGAACAATATAAATCGACGTGTCCAAGCCTTTTTCCCAACACGCCCTTATTTATTCGTTATCGAATTTATTTCATTTGGCTGTTCCATACTGTATAATACATTTGATAAATCACAACTTTATGCTAAAATACTTTTTTTCAGTGTGACTCGAGTGAAGCTTTAATCATTTATTATAATTCTCAGTGTATACCAGAGTTAGCTGTCACCTTCAAGGTTATTTATTTTTTTCTACACCCACATGTATATTATCCATTTCCTGCACAGTTCACAGAATGGAAATGTTGGCCATATCGATTAACTGAACGTATATGATTTCATATACATCCTAGGACGTATATGAAATCTACCAATTAGTATTCGCGTTTAGTACTCGTCACTCATCTTTTTTTCAATTTTAAGAAACGTCAAAATAACTTGTCAAAAAAAGTCTCTCCCAGAAGCACTGGATCAAGGATATTCATTTACAAAAGTAAACTTAAATAAAATAATCCGTATAAATTAATAACAAATACTAAAAACAGAATAAAATGTGTATTTAAGGGACTACCGATTGACGTCAGTATCCAATACTTCTGACATAATATTAGTATGAACCTCGATAGGCGAGTGGTATGAGTGCCAAACTCTCACGCGGTAGACCCGGGTTAGATTCCCCGTGAAGAAGTATTTTTTTTTTGTTAATTTTATTTTTAAATAATTATTCTGCTTGATATTGATAACGACAACAGGTAATGCTTGAAATATTTAGCAGAATATTTATTGTTTTAGATAAAGGTACGGTACCCTTCGTGCGGGAGACCGACTGGCAGCATCTACTTATATTCGTCCTTGTGCGATATGGCCATCATATCCAAACTAGTTGCACAAACTACTATTGTTCCTTCAACATCAAAGTGTTTTCGCCTGGCTTTACTACTTATTGTTGTGTGTATGATGGTAAGAGAGTTGAAACATGTTGTAGAATATGTAACACGGGTTAAATATATATTTTTCCTACGACCACATAGGAAAGTGACATATATCGCACTGACTAGTTCTATGGAAAGTGACCTTTATTCATACGCGTACGGAGAAAAATCTTATCCGTACGTGTGCGGATAAAAAAGCTGTCAAATTGAATGTTGAAATGCTAGTCTTTTTACTCCGCAAATTAATATGTATATGTGAAATGCTTATTTCCTAAGTTGATTTGTCCATATAATAATATAATATAATCTATTTATTTCATTTAAAATTAAAAAAAAAAATACCGAGCCCGGACTCGAACCACCCTACTGCTTGTCAAAAATCGAGCCCACGGATGCCTAGACCTCTCGGCCATCCCACTGTTGTAGCTTATGGTTCTTGTCCAAGATACTAATAAGCGCTAAGGAAATATACACAACAGTTTATTTATTCTCCAAAATAAAATGTGTTTATATCGACATTTATTGGACTTTCATGTTATTAAAACAATAAATATCCGTTTTCAATTATTTGAACAATGAATCCTTAAAATAGCTAGTTAATACTTTCAATCTCCTACAGGTAGGCAACAAGTTAAATATTAATTCTAACTTTTTTATAAAGGTACTTTTTTCCATTGCATAAAAATCACAATTTTCTGGGCCAATTTCAAAGGTAAGTAATCAAAACCATATAAAGTATTTACAAATACACATATGTAAAACCTCTCACATCTACATAAAAAAGCAAGATTATACATGCCTAATTTGGTAAAAGTATATCGCGTGGTCGTAGGAAAAATAGTGTACATAACTTGTGCGAAAGTGATTTTTCACACTCGTGGGATTGTCTCACGAGCGCAGCCGAATACTTCCCACTCGTGTGAAAAATGTCACTTTCCGCACACGTTACGTAATATACTATTTTCTACTAGCGTGAGGACTTTTCCGCACTCTTTTTAGTGTGGAAAGAGTTACTTTTCCGCACTAGTGCAGAAAGTAAATTTGTCAAGTTTTTGGGGAGTATACTGACATTTGAATATTTAAAATATATATTTGTATGGTTTTAGTTTCCAAATGGCTGAATAATTAAGAAATTTATTAGAATTTTACTATAATTTTTATAAATAAAAAGTATTTTTCAATAATGTTTCAATGGGCCTGGTTTAAGCTTCATCAAATGAATGTCAAATAATGATAATTAATGTGTTGATGTGTATTTAATAATAAATGTTTCTTTATGTTAACTTTTGGGCTTCTCTCTGCATGCTAGTAGAAAAAATAGTATACCTAACTCGTGCGTAAAGTAACTTTTCGCACTAGTTAGAAAAACTACTATTTTTTGCGAAGCACATCGGAAATCTGTCTGTCTCCATTGAATACTGTGTTAAATTAATCGTCTTAGGTTAGTGGGTGGGTAGCGTTCATTCACAACAGAACCAGCTTCATTATTAAATTTTAACCGATTACTTAAATTCCTCTCCGATCTTAAGACCTATTGTTTGGAGGAAGCGGGGAAAGAAATTAATTGTGCGATTTAAACAAAGCTAAATACATTCTATTCTAAACTCGAGTGCACTCTGTTATCGTAAAATGTGCGAAATTTTTCTAGATATTTATCAGCAAAAGTGCAATTAATACGTGGGAACAAGATTAAATAAATGCATTGGCTTGTACAATCCGGTAATAATAGTGGATATTTTACTATTATGTAACTATTTCATAACTGAAATATTGACAGGATATTCGACCGACGAAGTTTTTCTAAGAATGAAATACAAGATCGTGATCAGTGAACCAAGGTAGTACCTACCACGCAAACAAAAGAACTATTGATTTTATAGTGTGGACAATGTTAAGATAATAAACAGGCGAGTAGGATAATATCAGTGTGGATTGAAGAAATGAAGATCTACTACTGTTATTGCAGTACACATTAAAACGGATCATAGAAAATGCAATGAATATAGGGTGTCCACAAAAACTCCGGCCAAACGCAAATTGCGGATATTAATTTATAATCTGGTACACAAGTAACATTTTTCATTTTTAAATTTTTGTATAGTTACCGAAAAGTACGATCATGGTGTCACTCGATTCGGAAAATCATGTAAGAAGTTTGAGGACACCGAGAAAAAGATTTTTTGTAACAATCAAAATCTTATTATGTTAAATAAATATGATTTTCCATATGGCCTAACTAATATTTGATTTGTCGTTAAGAAAGGATTTGTTTCAAGTTCGGAAAGTAATATTGTTGATGAATGAAAACATATTCATTATCATCAATAAAATGAGTTATCTATCGAAAATTGCATTTATTCCAGTAAAAATGTATCATATTTGTCTCAAACAACATTTATTGAGGTATAATGACAAAATAGTTATATTAATTTTAGAAAGCATTTATATTAAATAAAGTGGTTATCCAATAACAAATACTTTTTCTACTAACGTGCGGAAAGTAAATCTTTTCCGCACTAAAAAGCGTGCGGAAATAGTCACTTTTCCGCACTAGTGCGGAAAGTAAATTTATTGACATTTGAGGAATATACTGACATTTGAATATTCAAAATATGTATTTTGTATATCCAAGTTTACCAAATGACTGAAAAATTAAGAAATTTATTAGAATTCTGCTATAATTTTCAATAAAGAGGAACGCGTACGCTTCAATAATTTTTTAATGGCTGGTATAAGCCTCATCAAATGATTGTCAAATAATAATAAATATCTGACATTTCTCATCTGTCACTTTGAATCAACATAGCAACAAATAAAAAAATAATCGTCAGTCAATACTCTACGTTATCAAAACCAATTTTACCGTCGCAGCTTTTTCTAAGAGATAATTTATCCATAGAAGATAGAGTAGGTAGAGTAGATAGAGTAGATCTGACAGGTTTAATTGAGAAATGTGTATGTTTGAAGTACATTTCGCTTACTTGTTACTTCTACCTACTTGAATATAATTGCCATTTATTTCCTTACCTTTAAAGATATCTCACAATTCTTGTAATCGCCATGAGTTTAACAATTCATTCATTCTAATATTAAACTTATTTTTGTTCAGCCAAACGTATGCATGAGGTGACCGTTACTGAATAATAGGGAAGGGTGGGGTGAGAATTCTTTGTTTCAATTGCCACATTATTTGTAGGCTAATGTGATTTTTTACGGGTGAACAAATATGTGATTTGAAGCAAATAAGTTTTTTTTTCTCGTATAACAATGAACGTACGATTATACTGAAATACCTATTTTTTCGGTATAAAGTAGATCTTATTTGAGGCTAATAATCTATAGGTTTATTTAAAAAATGTAAATTCCTGTCAAAACCTTCAAATTATTTACTATGAATATTTAATTTGTTGTTCTAAAGTGATGGAATATTAGTGAAGATGTTAGGTTTTTTCTTGGTTGATGAAAACAATTTTTACCCAGATAGCATTGTTATATGTTATAAAAAAATATTATATTGTGCTTCGTAGACATTTATAGTTTCTGAAGAACAATTGTATGAAGGCGTGCATAAAGGAGAACAAATTTTTTAACATTAGAAGAAATTACACTCGAATAAATCATTTTTTTATATCAAAATTTCCCAATATTTTCACGTTAATATGGCTTCTTAATAATAAATAAGCAATGTTAGTTTTAAACAAAGGGGGGTCAAACAAATCAGTTTATTTGTCTATAAATAACTCTTCTTTCGGTGGAGAGGTATCAAAAGGGGCCGATAGAAAGTGCAAAAGTTAGGGGTTAGGGATTTTTTCGAAAATCTCGAAAACCAGATGTATGAAATTAAAAAAATATCTGGAAAGAGGTAGAAATAGTATGGACTCCAAGAAATCTATCTCTATTATTTATTATTTAACTTCATTAACTTCAACGCATAGAAAAGGTCTCCGCATAATTTTCGATATGCGTGCGCCTCGAGAAAAGCAAACAGGCCACATTAAATATTTTTTTTTTGTGTATAACTGGTTTGTTTCAAAAAGTACAAAGAGTATAGGAATGCAATAATCTTCCAATAACCAGATGATTCTGGGATATTACAGAGTTGTCGAAATATTTTACAATAATTTAATACTAACTTTAGTAATGTTGGTACTATTAAAAACCCGATTAAAAATTAATAAATCTAAATGCTACATTTTTTCAGTTTATAAAAAAAAACTTGTCTTGGATCCGAGGATGGGTCGCTTCGAATATGAAATTAGGTACTAGGTATAAAATATTATAGCTTCCTTATCCATTGTAAACGAAACAGAAACAGTATCTATTATTCTTCAATTCGCTGGTAGAAAATCAAATATAGTCAAAAGCGCTGTTAACGTGCGGCTTCAAAGGTCACTAACCATATGTATCAAATCAAAAGACACAGAGGTTAACAAAATGTGAGATTACAAATATACCTGAAGAAAATAATGATGGTTGATGTTTCCTGCACACTGGTTGACGAATTTCCACTTGTTCATTCATTCTCGGAATAATCTATCAGATTAAGTATCATTTTTTATGCTTGAGGATGAAAAATACCGGAAAATTGCTTCTTATTATTCATATTGTCACTTTGAATAGTCAAAGAGACATAACTGACATTTAAATAAAAACTTCGCTGGTGAAAGACTTTCTAGAATCGCTGGAAACTAAATACATATCCTTTTTTCTCCCGTCAAAATTGCATAAGTCTGTCTTATTCATCTTACGGATTTTATTTGGAAGTTATGATTACACGCAATAAAAGAAAACAAAATCGGTGAGTATATTATGTCTTTGTTGAATCGTATGACCCGCATGATAAGACTGCATTTGACTATAATAATACCTGGTTATATATTTTGAGAAATATTAATGTTATAGTTTCTCGATCTTGGAAACTAACTTGACCTGACTTAGGCTTGAGATGCAATAAAAGAAAAAGTACTAAAAAAGTAAAAGTATTAATAATAAGAATGACAAAAAAGTCTTATCGAGTTTTGAGGCAATAATTTATGTCACGACTAATACTTTTATGGCTTCATTGCATGCCTCATCTCAGGACAGGTCAGTTTATAAGATTGTGAAAAGAACTATACAGTTTTGTCATTATGACCTTTATGCGAGCCTTTAGGTACTTATATTAGTTTTAAATATGCTTTTAGTTCTCTAATAACCGTCTTTGAGGGTTGTATTTGTGAAAGTTTCCACCATTAATCTTAACGACTATTTTCAACATATTTCAATGTACAGAAGAAAAATCGCATATCGTTAAACACGCTTTTTACTAGTGCTCACTGTTTGCAAAACGGTGTTGACAGCATTGATGAAACTTGAGTTAACGAAGAACATGCCCATTCTAAGATACGACAGGATTCTAATATTAAAAGCTATAAACAAGCGTTTCACCGGTATCAAAGATCCTTGTGGGAAAAGGTGCCGTTTGATTATTGGTTGGTTCCGCTTCTGGTTTTACTGAAAATGGTTTATTAGTATTTACTTGAAATACTGACGGCGACTGTCATGAGGAAATAAACGCACAAGTGTTACAAAATTGGTTCAAGTCGTTTTTAGAAAATATTGCACAAGGATCCCTCATAGTTCTTGATAATGCCAGCAACCATAGTGCTGAGCAATCAAAAATCACCAGCCCCGTCAGGGAGAATAGCTAAATAATGTTTTACGGACTCCCCTTTATCACTGAGAGTTATAATGAGTAGAAATTGGAAAACATGGAGTTCGATCTCCTTATATAGTCTCCATGATTTGTAATATCATAACTTCTTCTTTTTCTATTCACATATATTAAGTCAATCACAAGATAGGTCACTATTTGGTCTATTCAAAATATTAATCATCAAGTAGGCATTAAAAGTAACTTTAGTGTTTCTGACGATAATATTTCAATATTTCGAAATAATTATAAGTAGTTCCGAATTTGTACACAGGTTGATTCATTAGTGCGATAAAGTCCTATATCTTGTAAATAGTTAAAGATAGTAGAATGAAATTTTGATTGATTGTAGCCAGCTTAGAGGCTCATATTTTAAAATTAGTCGCAATTGTACAGCGTGTTCCAGAACGCCGAGCCAGATCAAAGTTATATTTTTTAAATGGGACACCCTGTATTTTACTCAAAATTTGAATACTGCTTGTCTTCGCTATTACAATGATATAATATTGTAATGCGTTATACAGCATATTAAAAAAGTACTGACCACTTGTTCCTGTAAATAGTAATGACTTCAACGCCCTGTATACTTTAAACTGCACAATTTTAAATTAATCTTCCATAGCCATACGTCTGTGATAGTCGTCTAGTACTACAATTCAATCGAACTGATTCGATATCTAAGAAACCGTATACAGGGCGAGCCCAAACTCGAATACATTGGTTTCACAATTTTTTTAAATGGATAACCCTGTATTTTATATCGGTAAATGAAAGTTACTTCACTATACTTAAAAATTTATTGAGTATTCCCTATACCCAAACTGAATAGTTTTTGTGATATTTCTATTTTGTTATTAAAAATTTTATTTCTAATAAAAAAATCAATGAAAAGCAGATAATAAAATTAATTCACAACAATTAACATGTTAGGAAAGTTGTTAACTTAGAAAAAGGTGTATATTTTCCATTAAAGTTGAATTGATTAGAAAGAGTTTATTTCATTTGAAAAGTCATAAAATAATGGAAATTGTATTGTATTGTAATAGTTTTGAAATTATACAATGTGACCCATTTTGCTTCGAAGCACCCCTGTAAAATCCGTATTTTTCAACTGATTTTGATTTAATTTTTTTTTTGTTAGAACAGTATCCAAAACAGTATTTTGGCACAAATTTCCGTAGCTGCATTACCATTTTCAGTGCACTCTATGTTAATTTCTTTTTGCCGAAAAATACAAAAGTACATTAGGCATTTTTTTTCTTAAATATAACTACACCACTGGAATCAAAATCATCACAAATGTAAACTACCAAAATTTTATAAAAAAATGTTCATCAACGACAAAGTTATTACAAAATGAATTTGGAGAAAGTGGTATTTTAATTAATTTTTTACGTAGAATGTAAGCAAATTTTCAAGATGGCAACATGGTAAAGAAAAACAAGGTCTCTAAACATATAGCACAGTAAAAATTCGAAATGGATAACTTAACCCGGGGTGCTTTCAAACAAACTGGGTCACACTGTATAATAGAAAAAAAATCGAGAAAATTCTCTCAAGACCCGAAATTTATTCAAATTTTCATTTATTTATTTTATTTTTTCAAGGAGCCGTCCCTTCGCCGGTACCACCTTAGCCTCCTGGGCTTATTGTGGATACTCCTAGTGTTCTGACTACAACCTATTCAGCCATTTCGTTCCCTGAGTTAGCTCATACAGGTTCTTCGCTGGTTGGTTGTAGAAGTCTTCTGGACTCATTTGGGGTCTACCATACAGTTTCTGTCTTCTGTGGTCCAGCGACTCACAGTTGCATAGTATATGCAGAGCTGTTTCGGTATCCTTTTTGCATCTTCCGCATGAAAGGTCTCCGTTGTACAGCCCTATTTTGTTTAGGTGCTCCTTTGTGGGAAAGTGTCCCGTAAGTAGTATAGTTCTTTCGCTACTTTTTCTGATGGTTCTTTTATAAAATTTCTTCCCATGTATTTGCCTGGTCGTATTCTTCCAGTGTTTATTGTGTTGTTCTTTCAACCACCCTTTTAACCATGACCTCGTTAAGCATCTGGGGATGCCCACAGCAGGTTCGGGTCCGTTCATCAGAGTTGACGATCCTACTCTTGCGAGTTCGTCAGCTTTTTCATTGCCTGCGATTCCTTCATGACCTGGGACAAACTCCAGTGTTACACTGTTCCGAGTCGCCAGTTTTCTAAGTTCTTCACCGCATTCCCATACTAGCCGAGATGTCACCCTATAGCTCTGAAGTGCTTTAAGGGCGGCTTGACTGTCACTGTAGATCCTGATCTGCCTGTTGTTGTAGGCTCTCATATTATTAGCCCTTGCACATGCAAGTATTGCATAGACATCTGCTTGAAATACAGAAGCGTATTTGCCAAGCGAGACGATCCCTTCATATTTGCTCGTCTTGCTGTATATGCCCGCTCCGATACCGAGTTCATTTTTTGATCCGTCTGCATACCAGATCAGTTCATTCGCTCTACTAAGTGGTGGTGCGTTCTCTTCCTCAAGCTTCTTTCGATCTTTGATGACAATCTTGAAGTTCTTGCGAAAGATATATTTGGTGGTCATGTGGTCTGTTGGCATTTTGAAAATGTCATCATCCACATGCCTTATCTCTGTGTGTCGTCTCCCATGTGCCACGTCATGGTCTGATGCTTTTTCCAGTCGGGTTAGCAACACTAACCTTGCTTCGCACATTATGACACAATGTAGCGGAGGAAAGTCTAGCATTGTCTTCACGTAGCTGTAGGAGTAGTCCTCATTGCCCCTGTAATGCCAATGCATGCAAGTCTTTGGACCTTGCTTAGTTTTAGCATAGCAGAGGATTGTCTGATCTTTGGCCACCATACCAGAGATGCATATGTGATCCTGGGAATGACAACCATTTTGTAAAGCCAGTTTTTTTTCTTAAATATAACTACACCACTGGATTCAGAATCATCACAAATGTAAACTACCAAATTTTTTTAAAAAAATGTTTATCAATGACAAAGTTATTACAAAATGAATTTGGAGAAGGTGGTATTTTAATTAATTTTTCACGTAGAATGTAGACAAATTTTCGAGATGGCAACATGGTAAAGAAAAACTAGGACTCTAAGCATATAGCACAGTGAAAATTGGAAGTGAATAACTTAACCCGGGGTGCTTCCAAACAAAATGAGTCACACTGTATAATAAAAAAAATCCTCTCAAGATTCTAAATTTATTTAAATTTTTATCAAACAATGACCATTTTCTTCTAAATAAACTGAAAAGAATGGCTAAGTATGGTACATTATTCGTCCCTGATAATCTTCATTTATAATCTACGTTGAAAACCAACCAGTATAGGAGTTTAGTTAATTAGAAAATTAGAATGTAAAATAAATCTAGGATAAAATCTTATAGGTATCAAATTTACAACTTGAATAGTTTGTTGGCGGGTATGTGTATGGTGAAAGTAATTAACTAGTTTACCGGTTGCTTTGTTGTTATGCTTATGAGTGCCATTAGTTGGAATCGATACCGATTTCACCAAATGGTAGGTGGGAATATTTTTTTTCTAGTGATGCGATAGTCTGATGCAAGAAATTTTCTAAAAATAAACTGGCTACCAATCACAATGAGAAAATACAGGGTGCTTCTAAATTCATGGTCTAAAATTCATAACCTAATTGCCCCTAGAAAATTATTATGGGTCCTTCCCTCGGTCCTTGCCATGATGAAATTTACTTATTTACCTCCTTCCAATATATGAAAGTTTCTATCACCACTTTTGTAAATTTGTTTTATTTTCAACAAAGCAGTAGATAGGATAGATAGATAAATTTATTAATCTTTGTGTATCATTTACATGACATAAGACAAGTCAAATACAGAATAGTAAGGTAAAAGTAGGTTAGACAGTAATAAACTTGATATGAACAATAGTAGCAAACAATAAAATTACAAAACGGAGTAAAATTACGAGACTGATAAAGTATTGTTAAAATTTAAAGTAAAATTAAATAGACAAAATTACAGAAATTAAGTGTTATTGTTCCAGCCAATAAATTCGTCTAGAGAATAAAAACAATTTTCAGTTAAAAACAACTTTAAACTTTTCTTAAATTTGTTAAAATGTTTTATTTCTTTGATTGAGTCAGGTAGCAAGTTAAAAAACTGACCTCCTGCATACATTGGAGACTTTTTTAGTTGAAATCGATTGAATCGATTTAGGTGGATATCAACTCTATTACTCGTGTTATAATTATGGACTTCTCTATTTATTTGAAACTTACTCTTACTAAGAAAAGTGTAGGTTAACAATTTAAAGAGATAAATACATGTGCAGGTCATGATGTCATTCTTCTTAAATGTATCTCTACAAGACTCGTTATACCTCAAGTTAAAAATTAGACGAATGAATCGCTTTTGAAGAATGAATACTCGCTCAAAATCTGTTGCTCGGCCCCACACAACTGCAGCTGATAGCATAGTATATAAAAACATAATACAAGTTAAGTAGGTGACATTGATAAAAATTTGATTTTAGATTATTGAAAGCAAAGTAGAGTTTATTTAGTTTTTTACAGAGAGAGTCAATTTGATGGTTAAAATTTAGTTTGGAATCTAATTCCATTCCAAGAAATTTAGTGTGCTCTACCGACTCAAACTTCCTATTGCTTAATGTAAAAATTAAGTTGTTGCCTTCCCTGACAGGAGATGTGAATTGAATAAAAATGGTTTTACTTTCATTAATAATGAGGTGATTTTTTTGAGACCAATGAATGAACTCAATCATGGTTATTTGTATTTTCCTAAGTAATTCATCTAAACTATCGGCTACGATTACAATCGTTGTGTCATCTGCATATATAAAAACGCGTCCATTTGTTATACTTAAGGGTAGGTCATTTATGTAGAGGAGAAATAAAAGTGGTCCTAATACTCCACCCTGTGGAGTTCCAATATAAGTACTAAACTCATCAGATAGCTCATCTTCAATCTGCACTTTGAGTGTTCTTTCCTCTTTGCTAGGTCATTTAATTATAAGTATGTGAATACTTACTATTACCCTTAGAAATATTAATTATATACCTAATTTTCTTTTGTCTGTTTTTTTTGTTTGTTTTCTCACAATTAATACATTTGTAGACTTTTAGTACACTCAGACTTACTGCGCCAATATTTATAAAGAGTAGCCGATTCTTCATTACTTAAATAGTTTCTGGCTGCATGGGTACAGCCCTAAATCCAAAAAAAAGCATTATGTGCCAATTTAAGTGTTATTTTAATTTTTTACTTACAAAATTCATAGTCCATACTCCTCTTTTCTTGTTAATTAAATAAGTTTCGATGTAAAATTTTAATTTTAAATTAGGTTTTACCGAGGGTTTTACACTCATGACAGTACAATATTATGGTATTTCTCAATATCAGCACTTCTGTTCACTTTTAGTTTTTCCTATATTTTAGCTTTCAATGTGAAACAATAATAGTTCAACACATAATTTCATTTTTTACATAATTTATTTATCCTCAAATTATTAACAAATCATACACTGTGTTATTTATAAGATGCGACATGGGGATTCCTGTACAAAACTGTCAAACGCGAGCTTACTTTTCCATCAAATAGCGTTCATAACAAATAATAACAGATTTTGGAAGGTCGTTGAAAAATAAGTTCAAATGCACTTTTAATTTTCTTGAATTCGCCGTGGTTTTAAAAAAATGGAAAGCTATGTTTGAAAAAGTCGAACTCTATTTTCATACCACTTTCGAATAATTTCAACCGCGTAGGAGATAGCCAGACGGGTAGAAGCACGAGAATTTTGAAAGTTAAACGTGAAGTATCGCTGTTCGATACCCCGCTGTAATGTTTTCAGTATTCGAAAGTGTTATGGAAATGGTATAAATAATTATCCATTTTTTAATTGAACCAGTGCCAATTTAAGAAAATTGAAAGTGCATTTGAACCTATTTTTCAACGTCTTTTCCAAATCTGTTATTGGAACTTTAGTTTTTTACGTCAGGTTATGTTTGAGCGACCAGGGGTCGCGACGCAAGAGATCTGACCGTTACTTTATGTTACGTTACGTTGCTTCGTTATGTGCCTTGCTTGCGTGCGTGTGCTCTCTCCTGAGTCTCTCTCTCGTTCACGAAGCAGCGATTCATATGCTTCGGCTGGGAATCGAACCCGGGCCGCCCGCGTGGAAGGCGAGCATTCTACCACTGAACCACCGATGCTATATTGAAATTCTAGGCAAAGCTGGTATTCGCAGTGCTGGTGATCTTTTTTGTTTATTTTTAGCATCGGTTGTCAGGACGGTAGGTTGTGTTTACTAGTCTACAAGTTTAACACGTCGGTAAGTGATTCTACCACTGAACCACCGATGCTATATTGAAATTATATACAAAGCTGGTATTCGCAGTGCTGGTGATCTACTTGAATTTGTTCGGAAAAATTTTTACTATTATTTCCATAATTTTTTTCGCGCGATTGAACTTTTTTGTTTATTCACAGCATCGGTTGTCAGGACGGTAGGTTTTGTTTGCTGGTTTCTAAGTTTAACACGTCGGTAAGTGATTTACTTACCGTTCAGATGTCGAAAAGTAATAAATAGCATAAAAACAATTTCACCAAAATGCAAAATATATTTTAAACTGATCGAGAAGTATAATTGTCACTTTTGACATCCCGTTCATTTCGAAGGAATTTAAATTATTTTATTCTGAATTTATTTCAATACGATCGCGCAAAAAATCAGCATCTCAAACGTTAAGGGTAATTACAACGTTTGCATGTAGATTCATCTCGTAAAATTGGACAAAATGATAGGTGTACACCCGATATATTCATTATATTTATACAAATGTTCTTCTATACGAAAATGCTCGAGGTATAATTAAAAAATAGTTATTCATGATACAAGTGCGTGAAGTTATACTTTTGCGCACGAGTTGCGAAAATGCAAGGCACGAACGTAGCGAGTGCCTTTTTCGCGACGAGTGCGCAAAAGTATTTCACGCACAAGTGTCATACAAAACTTTATCTACAACCACATGAAGAAAAAATATAAAAATGTGCTCGGAAGGGGTTAAGAAACATAAAAATGAATTTTCTATAAACAAATATGTACATAACGAATTCTAATTATTTAAATTCATATTTACAGTAAAATGAGGACAATTATTTGTATTACTATCTAATTATAGTATTGGGTAATTTGTATTTTCTTAAAGTAACAAATATTTTCCACTATTTGCCTGACACTTCTGTCAAATTTACTGACAGCACAAAAGTTTATACTACAATAAACGAATGAATTCAAGGCAACTAGATAATTTCGTAGCTAAAAAAGAGCGTTAAAATGAAAACCCCATTTAAAAAGTATAGGTGATTTACGCACGCTTTTGAGTGCTATAATGAAAGTCCCATATAAAAAGCATTGTTCATTTACGCACGCTTTTTAACGTATGTATAATGTATGTATAATGTTTGGTTCGTAAATGCCTAATTTTGAGGGTGGCCGTGGATAAAGTATTTTAACCGTCTACTAAAATAAGTGATACGTCTGGATTACCAATGCTTAATTATTTTAATAGTCTCTCATTCATAAAAATAGGCTATAAAAGTGACGAAGGGAAGGTTTGTTATTGAAAAATAGTTCGTAATTAGGTACATTGTTATAAGATCCCACATAATTTTAATCGTTGCCTCGATCCTTGCTTATTTATGCGATAATAAAATGGAAAGTGATTGAACCAGGAAAAACTCGATTTCTTCCATTCCAAGTAAAATTGCTAAATTTATGAACTTTGAGAACGAGCTCATTTACATTTTTTGTTTTCTACCATTAGGAAGAGCACATCATTTTGAAGCTCTGTGCAAAAAATTAGACGTCAGCGAGACTCCTGAGTCGCCTAAAAAAATTATAAACATTAAACAGCACTCCTCTCCGAATTTCCGGCGTGACGTCATCGCATATGAAATCTCTCGTTCAGAGAGCGGATACCGTGCCGATCGGTTTTCGCTTAGATGACTACTTAGCTAGTTACAGTACTTTCCTTGCTTATATGCTGATTATTTTTTATTATACTTTTTAGCAAACTCAAAACAGTGTTATGTTTGTGAGAAATAATTTAAACTATTCGACACAATGGATCAGAACCAGAGTGAAAAAAGCTTTAAATATTGTGCGGTTCCAGAATGTAAAAGTACTAGGATTAAAACATCTAACAAAACATTTATTTCTATTTATAAGGATGCAAAAAATGGAATGGCAGAAAAGCGTTAAAAGACTCATAGTATTCACTGATAAGTCAACTTACTTTATTTGTGTATTTTTAGGATTTCATTTTTCTTCAATCAGAATCGTTATAAATTACCCTATAAAATACGTTGTGAATCGAGTTGTGAATACATATTGAGAGGGTTATTGAAAATCACACGCTTGTATTAATCTGAATTTATGAAAAAAGCATATTGTTCTTATAGCTTGTGGTGTTATTAATGTTCAAAACTAATTAATAAAATAATGGGTCAGCTCTTCACAAATTAAAATTACCTAATCTTTTTCAGTAGATCATCAACAAAACTGGCGTATATTAAATGTTTTAAAAGAAATTTTATTATTTTATTTGATTCAAAGTCCGGATCTGCTCTAACAATTTTTTCTTTTTTTACCAGTGAGGTGCATGTGCATTTGAATCTGATGTAAACATTTGGAACTAATATTACCTGCTGCATCAAAATAAGTATTTCTTGTTCTTTTCAATTTCCACTACACATTCATCATAAATAGCATTTGGAGAAGCTCCTTCAATTGGCAGTCTGCAGTTAAAAAAATTGCAATTTTTTACTGATTAACCTGTATACAGCGTTATCTCCGTAACTTTGTCCACCAGAACAGGAATAAAATAAAAAGCATCTGGAATCACCCTGTATATCATTTGAGAGAGCATGTATTTATGAAAATATGTATTGACATTTTCAAACATTCTGGCCGGAAAACAGCCATAAACGATGTGTCACATGGTATGAAATTATAATTTAATAAACTCGTGTTTTTTATAAAAAAAATTCATAATTATTAGCAAGTCCACTCCTGGATGATTTAATGAGTCTGTTTTTTTTTTAAATAAGGTCCACACATTTCATTTCATTAACACAAACATTTTGTGAGTAATTCAAAATAAATAAATTCTACGCGATACACGTTACAGTCAGAAGCGTAATGTTATTGCACATTAACTTTCATATGCTGTGACGTCACAGTCATAGTCTTCGCCCCGCTCTCGGTATGCTTGTTTAATTGGTTATATTAAGAGAACGACATATTCTATGAAATTTTCAGAATCATATTATTATCCTTAGTACTTTGTTTTACGACACTTAAAAATGATTTAAAAATTTTAGTAAACGAGCCCACTTTAAAAAATAAGTATATTGGATACTTCCTTAAAAGAACGTCTTCCACCTTATTAGCCAATACTGGAGTTAATGTGTTAGCTCTCAAGCGACTTAGTTGAAGACGAGGTTGAAGAGGAAGCGATTATGGAGTCAGAACATTTCATACAAATTGCGGAAAAACATTTATGCAAATTTTGTGAATAATGTTCATCATTGTACAATTGATAGTCATATACATTAATAAGATAGGTACTCGTTTTATATGACATAAATTATAACCACTGAAGTGTGTTAAGTTAATTTACATCCCGTCATAAAGGGCAATCAATACCTTTTTGGCTCGCTTCTTGGTAATTGTTACTTATGTCGTTTTAGAAGTGTGAAAATGCGTTATTCACTATATAGGGAGGAGAAAAAACATGTAAACAAACACTGAAATGTCCGATATTTATCTTGTTTGTGGTTTGGCAAATAAAAATTCCTTAGAAAAATTCTTTACGCTGGAAAATATTAGCAACGAGTAACTCCTCTCTAGTTATTTATTGCATCTATTTACCAACGCTTATCGAATAATTCAATTTCAAACAAAAAATTTAAAAACACTGGTTGTGTACATATTCTGAGTCAACGGATCAACCCTAGAAACAAGAAAAATTGCTAAAGCTTTATAATTCTTCTTCCAATGTATTGTAACAATACTTTGAACTTGCAAGGTCTTGCTTGAAACTATTGATAATCGTTTCATATTTAACAATTATATCAATATGCAAATTTCAATGTGGATATCAACAAAACAAGTTAAAGTTCATTTGTAAGGTTAGATTCGAAGGGTAAACCGCAAGTGGAAATAAGTGTACACCGCAGTGGAAGTTTAGTGGAAGTATGTGAATGTTAGGTGGAAGTTTCATACAGAAATTAGAAAAAGTGCGGTGGAAATAACCGGAAATAACGAATTTAGAATTATTGAATAGGTCATTATACAGGGAGTTAATGAATAGGTGTTACAAACTGAAAGAGAGTGTGGAAAATGCGAAAATTGGCGTAAAATCTTATCTCGACATGGGTCGTTGGAGCTTTAGTTTTCGAGATACAGGGTGTTACAGTTACACATACATGCAACAGGTAAAATACTCGGTAAAATATCATAAAAATCAATGCTATTGAGTGTTTTCAGAAATTATAAATTTTTTTAATGAAAGCGTGTTGGATTACAATAAGATTGCATGGGTTCTTACATTGTCAACTAACTTGAAACCAGTGCGTGGAAGTATGTGAGAGTTTGATGGAAGTATGTGGAAGTTTCGTGGAAGTATGGAAGAGGTATGTGGAAGTAGGTGTACAAGATTTTTGCCGGCGGTTTACCTCTCGGTTAGATTAGTGTATCATTATGATGCTGATATTGTTGATACACCAACTTTGTGCAACATTGATATATACCTATTTCTGTTGCGTTTGAAAGTACACAGTCTATCTTTGTTATAGTGGTAACAAAGGAATTACCAACTTTACCCCCAAAATTTCATGCCTACAATACAAATCGAACCAGATCGACTTGGGACAAGAGCTTAAAATGGCAAATTATCCTCCACTGCGCATGCTTTTGATCAAGAATACTGCATGTTGCAAGAAGAATTGCAAACTGTGAAGTATTAGCCACGCATTTGGGTGGCGAGATTTGAAAAAGCTCTTTTACTTCGTGATTTTCCTTTGTGAGTAAATCTAGAATAATAGAAGGGCACACCGATCTGCACATAGATCTGCAAAGGTCGTAGTGGAGGGGCTCGTACTTTACAGTTTGTGATTGGATGGCGAAATACAACGAAATCCTCAATTTCTTAAAAACACTGTTTAGAGATTATGCAAATTTTGAAATTCAATTTTACTCAGCTCCTTATACGGGTGACATATTGGAAAGGGGTGAGCTAAGAAAATTGTGTCATAGGAAAAGACCAACCATAATTTTATCGGAGCAATCACCCGATTTTCCCGCGAAAATTTATAGAAACACTCTATTTTCCAGATGAACGTTTTTTGATTCTCGATTAATGATATTATAATTTGATATTTTGGTGGAAATTTTCTCGGAAATTTTCAATCAACCTGAACCAAAAACGCATAATTGATAAAATTTCCCTATATATTTAGTTTGTTTTTTGAAACTTCTAAGTATTCAACTTAGTGTTTTCATTTACTGTTAGTGGTTTTGTCCACTTTTCCAAAATCTCTCGTCCAGGTATATACCGCAGAATGAATTGTATAAACTAACTTCCAAATTTCTTTCACTTTTTTATCTTTTTCATATGAAGAAGTTGGTTGATAATACTGCTTCAAATGTTTAACTGTTTCACAAGTGGTCTACAAATATTACGATGTCTTCAAAGTATACAGGGTGTCCCAGGAAATCTCAATAGTAATTTCAAGCATTTATGAATTCAAAGTGAGCTTTTTCTAGTTTAACCTCACTTTTTAAAGTGCAATAGCTTGTTGGTTCAATACATATTTGCATTATTTTTTGATCATCTTTCATCTTTACCATTGTAATATTAATTGTTTTCTAATTTCGAACTCGGTGCCAAGTAAATGTCTACCTTTACGTCGCGTCGCATAACCTGTTGGCATTCGGCAATTATAATTGAAAACTCGTTGTAGCGAGCTATATAATTTTTATGGTCCACTTGGCACCGACTTCAAAATAATGAAACAATCAATAATTACACAATGAGCTATAATTTCCTGATAACATTAAACGCAACAAGAAATACGTATTGAATTGGTGTATGAAACATTGAATTTTTGCTTTTTAGTTAACTGTGCCGGATGCCTTTGAAGATATTTATATCTTTAAAGAGTAATCTAAGGGTGTAAAATCTGGATACTGAGTGTGTTCTCCTACAATTACCTTCTGTGCAGAAATTTATCAACTACTGACGACCCTTTTGTGATTTTCAGTGACTAAAGGTACCTAATATGTCATTACAAACTTCAATTTCATCCTTTTCATCTAAATTTTCCAATTTTCAAATATCAAGAAAAAATCTTATTTGAAATACACAAAGAAATGTTTTTGACATTTGAAACAAGAGTTGGAGTTGAATTTGTCCTTTCGAAATAAAATGACAGCATTTTATCTCAAAATTATTATATTTTCTCTACAGGTTTTCAAAAAAGAAAAATACAGTAGAGAATATGAAAATAACCAATTTTTTTGGTGAAGCTTTGAACGAATCAGACGTATTATGAATTATTTCCATGGAATGTGATGGAACCGATTAAAAACTCATTTTCTCTTTTAATGACTCAAGAGACTCGAGAGTCAAACAATGCAGATGTAATTTATTCATCTCGTGGTATACAACCCGCAAGAGCTTGGTGGTCTCGAGTCGACTTGCACCTAAACAAAGACTTATAAAATTAGACAACACACACACAAACCTTGCAGCTTCTTCTCGGTTTCCCAGAACTTTTGTAATTCCGTGAAATACTTGTCTAAGATGAAGACCTTCGAAAGGCCTAACGTAGCCATGTTGTGGTGTCAATACCCGTAGGGATGACCGGTGGCCATATTCCGGACATATCACAGAACACAAACAGCACTATCTTTACACGAACATTCAACAAACGAGACGATCACTTAACGATAGCTTAAGACGCACTGACTTCGTGAGGAGGCTCTACCTGCGACCCGGTCATGTGACCCTCCCCGCTCTCACCTGTACTACACCTGTGCGGCCGTACCGTAGAGAATTCGGGATATCATAGGATTGTGGAGTTGGAAGACTTTTTTATGTAACTGTGACTACCTACCTATAATTTTCGAAAATCAAAACTTTACGACTATATTTTCATCAGAAATGATAAAAAACTTAGGAGAAAATGGAAGAAAGAGCTTACTAGAAATAATCAATAAGGCATGGAAAAAAGAAGCTATACTAGAAGAATGGGGAACAGGTCTAATAACACCGATACACAAAAAAGGAGACTACAAAAATTACAATAACTATAGAGGGATTACGTTACTGAATACCATAACAAAAATAATAGAAAGAATAATTAACAACAAACTCAGGAATAAAATAGAGTCACAACTCTCAGAACCACAAAGTGGGTTCAGGCCCGGAAGAAGCACACAAGACCACATATTCACCATAAAACAAATAATAGAAAAGAGAAGATCAGAAAACCAAATTATATATTTGGCATTCATAGACCTAGAAAAAGCCTTCGACAAGGTACCAAGAACAGAGTTATGGGAGAGTCTGAAAAATAGAAATATCGAAGGAAAAATCATAAATATGATTAAAAACATATAAAGAAATAATAGAAATTATGTCATCAAGAACAACATGAAATCAGAAGGTTTCAAAACAAAAGAGGGTTTGAGATAAGGCGGATCATTGAGACCAATGCTTTTTAACATTTTCATGGACGACATCATTAAGGAATGTGATAGAAATAGCAAAAAAATGTGCATTGGATACAAAAATATGCAGAGAGTAGAGATAGCTGAGGGAGCATTTGCCGATGACATAATACTGATAGCTGAAAATGAAGAACGACTACAATATAATATAAAAATATGGAATGAAATACTGAAGAGAAAACAAATGAGAATAAACAAAGATAAAATCAAGGTGATCACCATAGGAGGCGAAGAAATAAATATAACGATAGATGATATAAAAATAGAACAAGTAAAAGATTTCAAATATCTAGGTGTAACGATAGACGAAAAGGGAAGACAAGAAGCAGAAATTAACAACAGAATCGAGAAAACCATAAAACTGTACTATACAATGAATAAGAACTTCATCAATAAATAGAAATTTCAGGACAGACAAAACTAAAAATATTCAAAACAATATATAGACCAGTATTAACATATGGATGTGAATCCTGGATATTAACAAAAAAAAATCAAAAGGAGAATACAAGCAACAGAAATGAAATACCTGAGGAGAGTTATAGGAGTGACAAGGAGAGATAAAATAAGAAATACACGAATAAGAGAAGAGTTAGACATAGAAGACATTATTTCATTTATAGAACAAAAACAATTAGGATGGTGGGGACACATACAGAGAATGCCAAGCAATAGACCTGTGAAACAAATTTATGAAGCGAAAACACAAAACAAGAGAAGAAGAGGAAGACCTGAAAAAACCTGGAACGACATGATAGGAAAGATTCTACAAGAAAGAAATAAACAATGGAATGAAGCAAAGACACTGGCTAGAGACAGAAAAAAATGGAAAAAGTTCATGAAGCAACAATAAAATGATAACCCGACACCCTGAGGGTAAAAGGGCTCAAGATTATATATATATATATATATATATATATATATGTGATTTAATCAGAAATATTTGCCAACTATTTGTTTAATGGGAGTTTTTTTTGGGGATGTGACAATCATACCAAAGTGTACTTTTTTAAGAATTTAATCCGAGCCTTCGAACCACTATGTGTTCATTATCAAGGAATAATATCTAAATGAGATTAAAGGTAAAAAAGGTGTATAAATGGTAATAAATTAAACATTTGTATAAAATAAAACTCAAAAAACAATATATAAAAAAAAATTTTTATATATTGTTTTTTGAGTAAGCATACCAGACTCTCACGCGGTAGACCCGGGTTCGATTCCCCGTAAGTAAATTTTTTTTACTGTTAATTTTATTTTTAATCAATTATTCTGCTTGATATTAATAACGACAACAGGTAGACGTTTGAAATATTTAGCAGAATATTCATTATTATAGATAATGGTACGGTACCCTTCATGAGGGAGTCCGACTGGCAGCAGCATCTACTTATAACAGCATCGTATATTAAAAAAGGGAAACCGTAGCATTATACAAATTGGACATTCAAGAACTGTACGTTTACCACAAAAAAATTAGTGGAAACATAAAATTGAATTGTTAAATTTTCAATTTGAAGTTATATTACAGTTTATAGAGATTTTTATTTTCTAGATTTTTTCTTAAGTGGGTCGTAGAAAAAATATGCTGTTCGACTCGTGTGGATTGTCCATATCACAATCTTTGTCCAATCTTTGTCCTCGTGCGATATGGCCATCATATCCACACTAGTTGCACAAACTACTATTTTTATCAAAATATGCCCTTTCACATTTAAAAACAACCTGCCAAATGTCAAATCAATTTATTCATCCATTTTAAAGTTATCGAATTAAAACATTCAAGTTTTCAAAATTTCAACACCCTGTATTTCGAAAAGTAAATGTGCAAAAAAAATTATGGAAATAATAAAAAAAATTTATCCGAACAAGTTCAAGTAGTTCACCAGCACTGCGAATACCAGGTTTGCATAGAATTTTAATATAGCATCGGTGGTTCAGTGGTAGAATGCTCGCATTCCACGCGGGCGACCAGGGTTCGAATCCCGGCCGGAGCATATGAATCGCTGCTTCGTAAACGAGAGAGAGACTAAGGAGAGAGCACAAGCACGCAAGCAAGGCACATAACGAAGCAACGTAACATAACGTAGCGTAACGTAACGCGTAACGGTCAGATCTTTTGCGTCGCGACCCCTGGTCGCTCAAACATAACCTGACGTAAAGAACTAAAGTTCCAAAAATAAATCACTTCAAGCAATAGTTGAAAATTAAATTATTCATAAAAATTGTTCCGAGCCAAACGAATAAAACCCAGTGTTATAAAATATGGTAACCCCCATCTCTACACAAAAAGCTCTGAGACAAAACTTCTCGTTTGTATTTATATTTTGATCGTCTGGCCCGGTCCTTGAGAATGTGGTCTATATTAATATCCTTGATGGCAACAGGAGAAATTAAATGAAAGTGATTTTACAATTCAAATCCAGTTATTTTATTGGGATTTGTCAATAAACATACAATTTCTTTCGGGTTTCTACTCTCGACACCTGAAGCATCTCCGGTAACGGTTAAGATTTTGAAACAGTCACAACTAGATGTTCATTAGATATTGAGTCGAAATACTACTTTTAAGTATCACTTTTCAAGGCTCTTGGCAGATCGTAAAATATATTATTTCCACACTAGGAGTCCAAATTACCTAATTTCTTATGGATTTACAAAAAATATTCGTATGAAATCCTCCCGAAAAACACGTATTATAAAAACTGTTTCCAACTATCACGCTGTTGTGATTGTGTAACAAATACTATCTACAAGCCTTAATCTCACTGATTAAAAGAGTAGGTAGATTTTGGCTTCTACTTTTGAAAAAAAAAAAAACTAAAAAAGCCTTCTGGTCGCACCGCATATCAACGTTTAAGATTGGTACGAGTAGATCGAAAAATAAATCAAGTCTTAGTAGAAATCCTAATTACCAATTGCAACCATTTTCTCAAATATTTACAGGATAGTTTTGTGTCGATAAGTGTAAAAGCCACTTTAGAAATACGTTTTTCTTGAGAAAAAACTATTTTCAATTGTCCCACTGCTGTGGAACTGATATTACCTGAGAATTCTAGCCTCAAAAGGAGCGAACTAACAAATTATAAGTGTAAGTATGTAGATAAGATTCTGACCTACACTCCGATGTCGTGCGATTTAAACCGTCCGGTAGTACTGTACATAGATTCATTATATGGACGTTTCAAGCTAATAATCATTAAGATTTGTGACAAAACCGGTTGAACAGAAATGACAAATCAAAATATGTCATAAACAATATCCTGTCCAGCTTGCAGCAGTCCAGCAGTGCAATAAACTTAAAATGTCAGGCTGGATTAATAATTGTTTTCCAAGCTAAAGAGGGTAACATTGGTCACAGCTAAATCGCAGCTGACACGCCTTCAAAGGGTGGTCAGTCTGGGGGCAACTGGCTGCATTGGGACTACACCAACTGCTGCGATGGAAGTGATCCTTGGTCTTCGGCCTCTTCTGGAATTTACTCTAGGAACCCAAGGACACAAATCTGTATACCATTGGGTGATGGTGTATCTGCATATCAGGCTGAGATATACGCTATCTTGGAATGTGTGCAGATAAACCTAGACAGAGGTTATGTGGATCGACGCATAACCATATACACCGACAGTCAGGCAGCAATTAAAGCCCTGAGTGGATATACCATCAACTCGGGACTTGCTGACGAATGTCGAGAACGACTTGCTGATCTTGCAAGTCAGAACGCAGTGCGGCTAGAATGGATTCCGGCCCACTCTGGTTTGGAAGGCAACGAAATGGCGGATACACTGCCTGCGGAAGGGGCGGCAGCTCCTTTCTGCGGCCTGGGCCCGACCCTTGGCCTAACAAAACAAACAATACGCAAGGAGACGAGGAAGTGGCTGAGGAACCAGCACCTCGCTCATTAGAATGCTCTGCAGGGTCCTAGACAATCCAAACTTCTACTGAAGGGATGGACTGATGGACACGCTGGGGCCGCTATTGAACTATCAAGGAGTAGGTTGAGGAAGATAGCAGGACTCCTAAGAGGGCACTGCTGTATGAGGAAGCACCTCTACAATCTAGGAGTAGAGGAATATTCCCTATATAGGGGTTGCGGCATGATGAAACGTCCGTCCATGTTCTCTTAGAGTGTCCACACTGGGCTGTATTACGCAGGCGAATCTTCGGAGTCCCTGTCATGGCTCCTGAAGACACAAGCAGGCATCCACTGAAAAAGGTTGTGGCCTTTATTGAAGGGCTCGGCTTCATGGATGACTAGGTAGCAGGAATGGCACAATAGGCCCGCCTGCAGTGACCTCAGTGCCGGAACCGTGACTTTAGTTTGGCTAGGTCAAGGCTCGCCTGCACATTCTGTAGTAGTAGTAGTATCTTAACATTACTTTGTTTAAATCTCAATATCCACAGTTTTGTGGTTTTTGAAAGAAATTTTTATACGCAAAGCAGGCCTTTTCCTAATTCTTTTGATAACCGTTGGAAAAGTAATATGTAATAAGTGTACGTAGATGAGATTCTGACCTACACTCCGATGTCGTGCGATTTAAACCGTCCGGTAGTACCGCATATCGACGTATAAGAGTAATATATCGATTAATTCTACACATCCACATAATAAGAGTGTGAAATCCCCTTAAAAAAAACGCTCTTCGTGGAATAAAACTATTTCCAACTATCTGGTTGCAGTTGAGCTGATATTATCAATGAACTCTAGCCTAAAAGAATAAAACGATCGAAACAAGTGCGATATAAGCCGTCCGTATAACATTGGTAGATCACAAAATGGTTTTTTAATTAATGCCATACAACTCAAAGTCTCAATAGGGTACAAGCATAAATTTTGCTATTGGTGGGAATTGACGCTTTATCAGGTCTCCTAACACCTTGCGTGCCTATTTTCTCAAAAAAATATAAACTTTACTTTTAAAACGACTTTAAAAATCATAAAATTTGAAAGTCCGCCAAAACGCGCTTTACGTCATAAATATGACTGCCCTATGGAGTGGCGTCATTTGTTTACATTCTTATTCGTGTATCACGCTTTGAGTTCTTGTGACCTAATTTGTTTCTGAATGCTTTAAAAATGGATAAAGCCGAAAAAAAACTTTGTATTCCAAGTATTGCATTGTTCCAGTGTGTAAATCAACGTCTATTAAAATTCCAGACAAAATATTTGTTACTTTACCTGGTGGCGCAAGCAAAAATACACTTAATAGAAGGGCATTATGGTTGCAAGCTATACGTCGAAACAAAGACGATATTTCGACAAATACTACTAATTTTGTTTGTGAATACCATTTTAATGTAAGTAGGTACCTACTTCTATGCTGGTAATTTTTATTTTTAAATAGTTTGAGGCTATGTACCTATATGTCTAGAAATTAACCATAAAAACATCATTTTCTTACGACCACACATCGAAATATGGTTGCTATATATTATATAAATAATACATAGTTTAAATCGTACTTACGATAATGCCTTAACTCCTTTTATTTCCTCTGCATTGAAGCAGCTGTTTGACTTCATAAATTCAAGCAGCATAAATGAGTCTACTTTGGGCAAGTTATCAGTTTGTGCTTTCACAAAATCTTCGCTAGCCATATCTTTTCTTTACTCACAAAATATGGAAGAATCGTCACTGGACACTGAACTAGTAAATAAAACATATTCTTCTAAAAGTTTTAAAATATCTCCGGAAATATCGAATATTTATGTCCACTTTCCACTTTACCTTGACTTTTAGAAATAAAAAAAAGCACACACAAACACGTAATGGTCTCAAACAAACAAATAAATGATATTTTTACGTCGATGAAGCAATTAATAGTTGATTAAAATACAATATAAACACACAACTACACATAACCTTATGCAATACCGGCCATATTGACATATGTATACACAAGAGATATGACATCACACGTATCATCGGTAGCGTTCGGAAATCCTCGGGTTGTGTTCGGAAAGTGCATTGAAATTTGAATTTTATTTTGAAATTTGGGAGTAATTTCCAATGGAAACTGGTTGATTTCCTATTGTCAGTAATTTTTGATATCATATTTACTATTATAAATTAATATTCAAGCAAAATATGAAATATGCGTGTACTCTATTATATAATAGTTTGGGAAAGTTAGGACAGATTTTTCCGAGATGCAATATTACGTTCCAAATCGGAAACATTTTCATTTTCAACTTCACCGAACTCTTTCATTCGAAGCTGCTTCGACAATGCTATCAATTTTATTTGCACTTTTACAACAAATTAAGTCGTCAACATACATAATCAAATAAATCAGTTCCATTTTTTATTGCAGAAAGGCGATAGTGATATTCACTACTTTTAAAACCCAATTTTTCTAAAAAAGTCTCAAAACAATCGTACTTTCTCCCAATCCATTCAATACACACTTTATCTGATCAATCCTCATAACCTTGAGGTTATTTCACATATATTTCTAAAATAATTTCTCATTCAAAAACGCTGTTTCTACATCCATTTGTTCAATAACTAAACCTCCCCTTGACAACAAAATAAATGACAATAAAATTTTTAATGTTTGTATTTTAGTTACTGGAGAATATATCATCAACAATTTCTGTCTGTTGGAAATCTCTCGCAACTAACCTAGCCTTATAACTTGTTTCTGATTTATGATTTATCTACATTTTTATTCTTTCGCTTTTCAATAAATCTTCAAGTATTATTTCTTAAACATTCAATTACCTTATTCACCGCATGTTTTTACAATAGTCTGACTCACTACTCCTTAACATTAACAGGACTATTAGGGGTACAAAAATTTACCTCAATAATGCTGCTATTATAAACAAAACTGTCATCAGTGTATTTTTATCATATTGATACCTGAAGAGCTCATTATATATTTAAAATTGTGTCTGAAACACTTCAGGGTGATTCAAAGAATTAAACAGAATTGTAAGCGCCCCTTCCTGTAAATAAGTGTTCAGTTAGCAACTTTCGCTAAATTCTTCCTGTATAGTGAACTGTAGGTAACGAGGACAATAGACCCCTAATACCATTACCATTCAAATATATTTAGGAGTGATACATTTGCCGTGACAGTGCAGAGTAGGTAGTTGGGTAAGAATGAGATTCTAGATTATTCAATTTAATTAATTAATTGCTTTTTTGGATACAAAGAAAGCTTTTGACTGTACCCAGTCTGCAAATATGGGCTAGTTTAGAGAACAGAGGAGTAGACCAGAGTTTAATCGAGGGTATGATGAGTATATACGAAAATATGAGAAATTAGGTAAGAACCGGAAACCTACAATCTGAAAAGTTTACAACACAAGAGGGTTTAAGGCAAGGGGGAGTTTTAGGTCCTACATTGTTCAATGTGATAAGATAAAAGAGGTGAAAGATCAAGTAAATAAATTCACGGTGGGTTGTAGAAATATGGAACTCATGCACCTTTGCTGACGATTTAGTAATACATACTAAAAGCAATAAAGATCTTCGAAAAAATCTAGATGTCTGGAAAAGAGCTCTTCAAAGCTCTTCATTCACAAGGAAGAGCTGTCAAAGAGAACAAAAATGACAGTCTATAAAACCGTTTCTAAACCCATTCCAACTTATAGGAGTGAAAGCTGGGATCTTACGAAAGAGACAAAAGGGAAATTACAAGCGGTTGAGATGAAGTATCTGAGAGCAGTATTGGGAATCACAAGAAGGGACAATATTTATGAATGATTATATAAGAGAACAGCTAAAAGTAGAATACCTCGGAAGAAGCATAGAAAGGAATCAGTTAAGGTGGTGTGGCGACTTGGTACGCATGAAAAATAATCAACAAGCAAAAGTGATGTGGCGAACAAAGACATATGGAAGGCGACCAAGGGGAAGCCCACGAAATCCTGAATGATGCAGTAGCGGAAATCCTGAAAGAACGTGGACTAAATCGGCAGGAGGCGAAGCTGAAGGCTGGAAATAAACGGGAATGGGCTAAATTTGTACATAATTAAAAACTCCTTAACACTTTAGGGTATAGTGGAAGTAATATTTTTAATGCAGCTATCTAATCGTATATCCCCTTCAAGTTATAGTACGGACTATTGCAGTAACATATCGAATTACAGTTGAACAAAGAGCCGACAACTTTAAGTTCGCACAATATATATTACGGCAAGTATACATTGAGGTTCTGATTGTATAATATGTATTAATTTACAAGTAGGTTAGGTTAGGTTTGTGGTGAGTGGGTCCATAAGGCCCTCCACTGCGACTCGCAAGAGTTTATTGTGGCTCACACCTATTCAGATTTCACCAAACAAATTCAGCTTCTTAAAAAAGCCGATTACTTTATTTGGTGAATGATATTTCAGGTCCGAGGGCGAGAGAGAGACCCTGCCAAACATCAGATACCTGATCCGAGCCGCGGCGGGGCAGGCACAAATTATATGCTCTGCTGTTTCATCATCTTCCAGACAAAGACGGCAAGTCGGATCTTCCGACAGTCCAAGTTTTAGCATATGATGATTCAGATGACAGTGGCCTGTTGAAAGGCCTGTTAGACAACGTAGGTCATGCCTGCTATGGTCTAACATTTGTTTGGAGACATACTTCGAAGGATGTATAAAAGCCTTTGAATGAACCAATACTGGTAAATTATGCCAGAAGTCTAAAGCTCCTCTTGCTGTCCAGGTATTTAGTGTTTGTTCGGCAAAACTTATTGCGATGCCAATTGTAGGTTCTGGTCCGATAGAAACACGTGCGGCACTCTCCCTTGCAAGAAAGTCTGCCTTCTCGTTTCCTTCCATGCCAGAATGACCAGGGATCCAGACCAGCAATACTTTATTGAGTTCTCCTATTAAGAAGAGTTTTTTTGGTAGTCTTAAACCAATTTCGACGTTACACGGCGAGAGCTAAGTGCTTTTAAAGCCGCTTGGCTGTCCGAGAAAATTTTTATTGTTCTATGTATGAGATTGGCTTGCTCCACTCTCTCCACACATAAAACAATGGCGTAAATTTCCGCCTGAAATACGGTTGCATAGGATCCTAGAGAGGTTGAAATTCCTGTCCTAGGTCTGCACCAGAGCCTGAGGGTGTTTTTGAGCCGTCTGTGTACCAACAGCTGTCTGCTCTTAATAGTTCATCCTTACGGAGGACTTATTCATCTCTATTTGGAATTAGGACGGTGTAAGGCAGGTCGTGGTTTACTGTTGGAGGCATTATGTCAGAGGTCATTCCCAGAATACTGTGACTTTCACTGTCCGCCAGTATTCTGCTTCGTTCTGCATAAGCCTGATTTGTGCATTTAGAAATATGTACAATTCTGTATGCTGTCCATCTAGACTCTCTTTCCAAAAATATATAGAGAGAAGGTAGGTCCAGAAGGATTTCCATGGCTTCTGACGGTGTAGAGCTGATAGCACCAGTAATTGCCAGACAAGCCTGTCTCTGTAAACCAGAGAGCTTTGCTTGGGCCGTCCGCTGTAAAGCTTTTGGCCACCAGGCAATAGCTCCATATGTGATCATTGGTCTAACGATCATCACATATATCCAATAGATTTGTTTGGGTCCCAAGCCCCAAGATTTTCCACAGATCCTGCGACATGTCCTCAAAGATAGTCTGGCCTTGTGGATAACTTTTTTCAAGTGAGCGTTCCAAGTAAGTTTCTTATCTAGGATAATTTCCAAATATTTTACTTCCGCTGCAAATGGAATAACCTCACCATTGAAGGAAAGTGGTGGAAGATCCTCCAACTTCCTTTTTCTAGTGAAGGGAACTATTATAGTTTTGCCAGGGTTAACAGACATCTGTTCCCTCTGACACCAACTGTGGACACCGTCCAACGTCTTTTGGAGAATATTATATGTTGACTTGGTCCTTGCCAAGATGACAAGGTCGTCTGCATACGCTTGCAGCTCTACCTCTCCTCTTTCGAGAGAGTAATTTTCGCATCCAAGAATGATTTGTTGCCCTAAAAACAACTCCTACATTAATTATTATAGATTCAACGGTTCCATCCATGATATCGTCCAGTTGCCACATTTTCTATTCTTTTTTATGCGTTTTTTCCACTTCTCTGCAGACAATCTTGACAAAGAGTTTTGCAGTAATTGATGCAAGTGAAATTTATTGTTTCGCCCTTTACTTGCGTCCATATAAGTTCAATATCATTGAGTTCGCAGTGGTATGGTGGTGATCGTAGGACAGTTATTCTACGTTCTAACACCATTTCGTCAATTACATCACAAATTTCATTGTATTTCAATAAAAGTCTAAATTCCAATGTCCGCCTATGGTTTATTGCGGTTTTAGTGTCTCTTACTTAAAATCATGCTATTAATATGATAAAAATATATTATACCAAACTAAATCAAATCTAATTATTGATAAAATACCGGAAAAGGTGTGGAAGAATAGTACTAATCAACAGTATTGGCTTATGGATTGAAATAAAGTTAGCGTCAAGGCACTTTCTTAACACTTTTTCAATAGTTCACTCTAATCATAAACAGCCGTTTTAAGCGATACACTTTTTCAGTTTTTCACTCTAACCATAAACGGCCGTTTTAAGCGACACAATTAGGTGAAATACAAGGTACCTTGAAGATAGGTCGTAGAAAAACGGTGTTTTCGATAAGATCCTTTAGAAACACTTAGAAAAAAAAATATTCAACTATCTCGCTGCTATGTCTAACAGAGGCAGAGTGCAGAGTGCGATTTATACCGTCCATCAACGTATACCTACCTTAAAACGTGTTCATTAATAAAATAGCGTATTCACAAGAAATACAATTCGACCTCGTTTTTATTATTGGCGGTATGTAGGTAAACAAATAAACTTTTCATATTTGAACATTTGTTTATGATAAATGTAACGTTCTATTATTATTTTATAATGTCTTATTCTTGTCACGTACTTTGGCAGACGTAGAGATGTAGGTTGTAGGATGTAAGTACAGTACCTAATCTAATATATTCATCCGACTGAGTGGTCAACAACTTTGTTTTCCAGGAACACTACCGCAAGAAACCGGCTTAATAAAACGATTTGATTATATCAGTGGCCGTTAAAAGATACACTTCGGCCTCGTGTGCGTACGTATAGGTAGGCAAATGTTAAGTTGCCATTTAGTTGTACGAAAATACCGAAATTCATAAAAATAAAAAAAAGTAGATTCGAAGTAGGTAAATAAACACAATAAACCTTTGTACTTTATCTTTAACAATTTAGGCGGTGATTCTATAATTGGACGAGACTTAAAAACGGAATTTCAAGGAAGCGTGACACATTTCGTTACATGAGAAGAAAAAAGAATGAAATTGAGAAACAGAAAGAGATAGAAAATGGAAAAACAAATAGGAAGAGAAAGAAAGGGAAAAATATGAGGAGAAAGATTAGGAGAAACAATGATCTCTAAAGGGGCCCACTCACTAGGAAGGAAGCGCGAAGGCTTGAATGCGAGTGTTATGAAAATGAAAATGAAATGTGAAAATGTGTGTATGGCTTTCCGCCGTTCGAAATTTGGAATGCGCAATCCGCTTGGTCGGAATCAGGATAGTTTTGATTTTTAGCGTGTGCAGTGCTCAATCTCATTGTACGGGGAAGCACGACGAAGAACGAAAGTGTATGTGCAACAAGTCTGTGCACGTTTCATATTCTTACCAGTACTTTGTCGGGTTTTGCAAAAAAAAATGGAAATAATAGTAAAAAAAAGGTAGAACGTGTCGCGGGACACACGGCAGGAACTTTAGTTCCTTTTAAGCAAGAATTATGTAATACATTTGACGTTATAGATAAACAATTTGCATACGCCTCGGTGGCCGAGTAGTAAGCAAACCGGACTCTCTAGACCCGGGTTCGATACCCGTGAGGAAGTTTTTTTTTATTGTTAATTTTATTTTTAATTAATTATTCTGCTTGATATTAATAACGACAACAGGTAGACATTTGGAGTATTTAGCAGAATATTCATTATTATAGATAATGGTACGGTACCCTTCATGACTTATAACAGCATCGTATATTTAAAAAGGGAAACCGTAGCATTATACAAATTGGACATTCAAGAACTGTACGTTTACCACAAAAAAAATAGTGGAAACATAAATTTGAATTGTTAAATTTTCAATTTGAAGTTATATTACAGTTTATAGAAATTTTTATTTTCTAGATTTTTCTCAAGTAGGTCGTAGGAAAAATATGCTTTTCGACTCGTGTGGATTGTCCATATCGCACTTGAACGATTGAGCACTCCGCCTACGGCGTCGTGCTCAAACTTCGTCCTCGTGCGATATGGCCATCATATCCATACTAGATGCACCAACTACTATTTCTATCAAAATATGCCCCACAATATGCCCTTTTACATTGGAAAACAACCTGCCAAATGTCAAATCAATTTATCCATCCATTTTAAAGTTATCGAATTAAAACATTCAAGTTTTAAAAATTTCAACACCCTGTATTTCGGAAAGTAAATGTGCTAGACCCCTTAATCCTCATTTCATTTTGTCCAATTTTACGAGAGGAATCTACATGCAAACGTTGTAATTACCCTTAACGTTCGAGATGCTTATACCATTTCTGCGCGATCGTATTGAAATAAATTCCGAATAAAATAATTTAAATTTCTTCGAAATGAACAAAAAAGATCAATCGCGCAAAAAAAATTATGGAAATAATAGTAAAAATGTGTTCGAACAAATTCAAGTAGATCACCAGCACTGCGAATACCAGCTTTGCATAGAATTTTAATATAGCATCGGTGTTTCAGTGGTAGAATGCTCGCCTTCCATGTGGGCGGCCCGGGTTCGATTCCCGGCCGAAGCATATGAATCGCTGCTTCGTAAACGAGAAAGAGACTCAAGAGAGAGCACACGCACGCAAGCAAGGCACATAACGAAGCAACGTAACATAACGCAACGTAACGTAACGGTCAGATCTTTTGCGTCGCGACCCCTGGTCGCTCAAACATAACCTGACGTAAAGAACTGAAGTTCCAATAAATTGAAAACGCATGATTTTGTTCAGTTATTATTTTTTCAACAACTATGCATGCAGTAACATTTAAAAAAATATATCTCTATTATTTGAGTTAGGGTTTGAGAATTTGATGTTTTGATGTTTTTCACTAGTTTTCCTTTGATTCTTATCTCTTCTGTTAATGGCCTTGTAAACTTTCATCTTTGTAGATTGGTTTTTTAATAATACTGCACTGACATTTTTGCTCAATAATGTTTGTGTTTGTGGTTTTCACTAGCCTTTTTTTGGTTATTACTGTGTGTTTTGAAGATGTTTTGAGATGGAATTTTTAGTGTCTTTCACGTAAAAATTTTTATTCAGTGGCAATTTTTTCCGTTTTTACCCTAATTCCGCGGAAATATTGATTATTTCTATAGATGTGAAATTTCTTCCTGAAAAGCTTAACTATTAAGTATATTCAAGTTATAAGTTCCTTATTGCTTCAGATTTTTGTTTTTTGAAGGTTTCCACATTTTAATTTGACGATTTATAAAGTGGAAACCCGCCTGGTTGTATTGTTGTTAACCTTTTTCCTACAAGATAATCATCCCAACAGTATATGCTCAAATCCCAATATCCACAGTTTCGTTGTTTTTATAAAAACTTTCTAGGGATTTGAATTCTATTACGCCATTGTAAGTGAAATTTCAATTTCATCAAAAACCTAGGTCAACTGCTCATGCCGAAAAACACAGTTTCATAAATTTTTCATGCTCAAAACAATTTTTTGTCCTTGAAATTTTTGAGTTCCTGCAATTTTTCCCGTTTTTTCCTCAATTCTTCGGAAATATTGTGGAAAAATGTTTGTAAAATTTCCCACTGAATCCAATGGAAACCATAACATCATTTCAATTGAATTATTTGAGGTACTTTTTGGCTTCAATATTTTTTGAAAGTTTACACAACTTTTACTTTGACGATTATAAAATAAAAATCCTTTTGGTTATGATGTAAAGCTTTTTACAGTTGATCTAAAAGTACTGTGATAAAATTCCAGCTCAAAGCTATTGTTAATAATGTTATTTTTGAAACTTAAATTTTAATCCGTCAGTCGATTTCTCATCTCAAAAAACTCGCATTTCACAAATTTTCATTGTAGGTACTAAAAAAACACAAATACCGGAAATTAAAATCTGGCGTAAATATTCGGACACTCTCTATGATAATATTTCAATATTATAGATCTATAATTTTACCTCCAAAACTACTTGGAATGTTCCAAACACTAAGCATTTTTTCACATGCTATTAAAAAGAATAACAATTATAATCAAGCACGCTTTTGCTTTTCAACTTATCACTTATTATTTATAATATTGTTAAATAAAACGAATCAAGCTTTAATTTATGAATAAATAGTAGACCGCACACAAGCAGTTAATAAGATTTTCCCCAGCAGCCATCAAGCTTGTTTTTTTTTTCGTAGCAATATCTATTCAAGTTTATCTTGATAAAGGAAATTGCTCTTTGAAGGCGTTCTTCACCATCACTATTATAATAGCAGAGTTACAGTTATGTTACATAGATAAACCTCATCAGGCATAGTTAAACATTTTTTTTAATATGAAACGAACTTGGAAGATCATAGATTTTAAATTCGAAATGTTTCAAATTTTTGGTATCTTTTTCAACCTCTAAAACTTCACCATGATGACATTTATTTTCGCGTTAATCGTTTTGTTCTTTAAATAAGAATTAATTTTTACTTCTTAGTTCAATTTACTATAACTAGACCAGGGTCGATAAATTTTCAAGCAAAAAAAAATAACAGTAGGATAAAACCTATTAGAAATGGAGGGAAATGTGATAAAATTGAAAAGAAAAATAAATTATGGGCGATCCGAGCTCGGGAAGTGGGAGGGGGTGAGTATTTTAGGGTAAAAAATGGTTTATCTCGATTTCCGGCGAAACTACAAGTCTTATGAAAAAAAGTTGAATGGCCAAGTTGTGGGTAATGAAAAAAGATCTACAACTTTTGTATTAACAATTCTTTCACATAAGTGAAAAATTCAAATAATAATAATAATAATAATAAGTTTTTGATTTTTTATTTTCATCTTTTTCAAAAAAAAAAAATTTACGAAATTTGGTGATAACTTTCCTACAAACTGTTTTTCCCGAAGCTGTGTAAATATGGCCAAGAGCCATTCTCATTGGGACACCCGGTACATACATTTGTGAATTTCAAACCATGGTTTCGGCAGCTACATTTTAAACTGTTACACCCAGTTTCACAGCTGCAGCAAATATTTTTGGGCAATACTTCCGTGATTAAATCCTTCTCTGTAAATTTGGGCATTATGCCACGTTGATGTTGCTTCCAGCCCCAATCTGTTGCTGTCAATGCTTTGCCCAACCAAGTTTGAAGCTGATGATATGCCCTGTAACAATGATATTCTGCTGCTCCTTCTGCGGGGGGAGGCTTGCCAATATGAAGAAATATTTAATTTTTGCCTATTGATTTTTGGAAACCTTGATTGGCAGTGTTATTTTTTCATTTTAACATTTATAAATAGATTTGTATAATTGTTATCCATTTTTTAGGTTACGTTACTTTAAACCTACATCTCCATGAAACCCCTTAAAATGCGATAAAATTTACCGTAGGTCACTCAGAATAAATAGCCAGCAATAAATAGGCATGAAGAAATATTATTTAAACAAGATTCTACAACTTTCTCAAAATATTGTATGTCTTATTAAATAATGTTGAGTTCATTAACTTATTTGTTTGTTAATTATTATAGTAGTGTAATTCGATTTGCAATTTTTTCGTTTATCAATGTTACATGAAATCTTACGTTTTTTGAGTAATAGAAGTGTAAATTTTAATAAATGGCTCAAAGTGTACATATTGATTGGAAAAAAATTTCGAATTCAAGTTTTTTGCATTTTCTGAGAACACTTACCATGATAGTAATGTACATTTTTTTCACACCATCCGAAAGTAGAGATTTCAACGAACAAATTGCCCACCGATTTTTTGAAAAAAGCTGATATTTTGACGCGAGAATTTTCGATTGAAAATGAGGGTGCTTTTTTTATATTGAGTCAAAATGAGGTGAGAGAATCAATATTTCAAATTAAATAAGTTAAAGTGTATTCGGGACATAATAACGTTAAGTTTTCACCAAATGTGGTATGAAAAATTTTTTTTTCGGAAAAGATAAAAATGAAAAACCAATATATATATTTTAAACATAAATTTTGAGGTTATGTGAGAAAATTGTTGATACAAAAGTTGTAGTTTTTATCACTCACAACTTTGCCATTGAAGTTTTTCCCATAGGACTTTTAGTTTTGCCGGAAATCGAGATAAAATATTTTTTACCCTTAAAAACTCACCCCTCCCACATCCCGAACTCGGATCGCCCGTAATTTATTTTTCCTTCCAATTATTCCTTCTCCTTCTCCTTCTCCTTCTCCTTCTCCTTCTCCTTCTCCTTCTCCTT
>CAJUYG010001051.1:0-12093 GCA_910591675.1 Galerucella calmariensis
AACCACAACAGACAGAACCGCTCATTCCGAGTGATCCAGGCCAACCCTCGGAATCATCGGAAACCGGAAGTAGGACAAATTTTGCAAAACATTGTGATTTAGAGAAGGTTGTACGACGTAGTTCAAGAACTACAAAAACGCCAGCAAAATTTAAAGATTATGCATTACAAATCGACTGAAATATGTACTTATTGTTAAAATATTTTTATATGTGTGGATAGTCACAAATAACGTGGTTTTTAAAATTGTATTTGTGTTATGTGTATATATGTATGTGTTTTTAAAGAAATGACAGTTGAATGGCGGACTGGAGAGCATAAGTTCCAATATTACTTTTTTAAAATAATATAAATGTAAGTGATTGTTGGATAAAGATTGAATATTGTTTTCTAAAGTAGTCATTTAATGTTTCACTATACCTATTGTTAAGTCGGAATAATTTATATTGTACAAACATAGTAAATCGTAGTCATACAGTAGGTCCTATATTGAAAATAAGTACATAATACTAAAAATGCACTCACAGGAGCTAGGCTAACAAAGGGGGGTGTAATATCGGATATATTATAAACCTGGCAACAGTGTCTAGTTTAAGGAGCACAGGCTCATTGGTACGTATGAAGGCCAGTCTAAGAGTCTAATAAAAACCGCATAAAACATAGGTCATAGGATAATACTTTAGACATAGGTATTAAAGTATATAGAAAACACGTGAGTTTTATTAGTGCACGGTGTTTAATTTAAGTGGATACACCACAGATCCCATCACAATGAAACAGTAATTAATATGCATCCACTTACCTGAGCTCTTGATAATCAATAAAAACTTTCCACAATCCCGAAAAACAACAATAATAATAATATGTATATTATTTATATGTCCTAAAATTTGCAGTTCACTCGTGACAAATATGCGCATGCAATCACCTTCACAAAAGCAATGACCAATAAGCGGATAAATCAAGGGTATTTTCTAATCTTGGAGTAAAACAGAAAAAATTCAAAGAACCGCCTGTCGGTCGCAGAAAGATAAGACCGTTTGCTCAACGTCGCCTATTATGGGGTGCACATCGGTTTGTTGATATAATATATATATAATTATATATTAAAATATATTTCGAAATAGCCAATTACTTATCACATATAAAACACCTAATAATTCTTGAAATATGATCGCATTCAGACCCTCTATTGATTTGATTTGTTTGAATGATTTCTCGACATTCAAAATACTATCAACAATAATAAACTGATGTTTATCAAAAAATTGTAACGAATGTGAAGGTAAATATTCTTGTGAGTGTTGGTGAATCATTAATAATTACGTAGAGACAAATAATACAACATGTTTTACAAATATTGAAATTTTTTGGATATGTGAAAATAATAATTTTAAAAGATGTTTCATTGATATATTATAATATATAAGGTACCTGTAATGCTCCAGCATTACTAAAAAACCACAATTCAAATCTCAGGTATAAATTACACCTGTCTCTTAAGTTTCAAGCAAAGCTATTAATTTATAAATAATCTAGGAGATGACAATATATATAAACAATCAGAAATACATCAATAATATTTTTATGTCTATATTCTGTATTGGATTAAGGTAAACATTGAAAATAAATAAACGTAGGAGGAACCTTTTAGTTATATTCACAATATCTAAGTTTTAAATATAATGCAATGTTTAATTCAGCTTTGACATAGTCCTATTTTTAGAATAAAACTGTAAAAGAAACAGAATAGTTTCAAATACTCATTTGGAATAGTAAAAGAAATGATTAACGTCTGCCGATCATTTTGTACCTACAAACAAGTGCAATGAAATATAGAAATGTAGCTGTGTGAACAATAAACACTTCTCCACGATCCCCTCATTTTTTTTCGCCCACCAGGTATTTTCTCTGGATACAATTTATTCGCTGATATCTCTAACATTGCCTACTCGAAAATAAGGAAAATACGACCCTGTCATATAGATTGCTCTATTTTGGAGGGTATTAAAATTTTATTTAATAGTTCCGCTATGATTGAATAGATGGCATCGTGTGAAACCGAAAATCCGCCATATTTCACTGAGTTTCAGTAGCGCTGCCTATGAATGAGTAAGGGAACTAAGGCTTTCGGTGACTTCATACTTTTACATGGTGGTGGTACATCTTATTGTGTATATAGTATATAATCAAGGATAAAACTAAGAAAATATCTTTCTACACAATAAATTTGTTTCTTAATTCATTCCTGAGTAAAGCAGCTGTTTTATTTTTTAGCTAGTAAGCCGTGACCATTTGCCCGTTTTGGTTTATATATATATAAAATTGGTTAATTATTTGGAAAAACTACAGGGGGAGTAGAAGAAATACTTATTCGATATGGTAAGATAAAAACAATCCATTGCATTGTTCAATATGTTGTAAATAACCAAGTTTAATGAAATTGGAAAATCCTCAAAGGGCGGTTCAGGTACATATTATTGAACGATAAAATGGTCATAAAAATCTTTTCACAAAAGGTACAGATATAGCTTGTCCACGTTGTCATTTTAACGTTCACATTTCAGTTTCGCGACGTGTTATGGTATGGTTACTTTAAGCTTTTTGCATTGTAATATAGGTACCTACCTAAATTAATAACAAACCAAAAAGTCTAGATCAGGATGATGGTTGCTAAAAGGAATTTTCTCAAGCAGAATTATTACGTGAATCTGATAAGTGACTACAACCTGTTTTGATGTCCAATGAATGCCCAAGTCAGAGTAAAACTGCGCTATAATTGTCTTGGTCTTGAGTCATTGTCAAGTAATAAGTAGGTACTCTACAGCTACATTGAGACCATAAGTGATCTTGAATGAATAACATTCCGAGACCAATTTCGAAATTTTACCTCAAATGGAGATAGCTCAACAATCAATCAAGTGTATGACCAAAGATTACAGAATAAAAATATAAGATGTTTCACTCGTTCACTTGGATGGTACAGTACGTCGCTACGTCCTTACTTTCATTAATTTGGCATATTATACGGGACGTCGCCCGTCGAGCGCTGTTATTTTAGAACGGTGTTTATTGGTTGTTCGTGTTTTATATTTATATCTTCTGTAAGTTCCTTGTGGCATTACTTATTCTTTTGGGAATCAAACCACAATAATGTTTTTTATTTCGACGTTTCGGTAGCGTTCCAGCTACCGTTGTCAAGATTAACTAGTAATAAAATTAATGAAATAATTTTTGGTTCCTATCTGACACAACGAAAAAAATATGACAACTAGACAATCAATAATATTTTGAAGTTTAAGACTACAAAACTTTGTTGTCAAATTTTATTAAGGTCCATTCATAGTAGATCACACCTCTGGTAGTGTGAAATAAAATATTTTAATTTATGACATTCTAACGATATGATAGTCTACTAGAAATGGAATCCAGTGAAGTGCACGTTCCAGGAACGGTTTTTATTGGGATAGCGCTTTTTTAGCTTATTTTGGAAATGCTGTTGTATGTTCATTTTTGTTTTCAAAACATGTATAACTCAGTTTGGTGATTTTGTGTATTGAAGTGTGTATCGATTAACAACTATTCCAATGATAAATCATAAGAAAACCTGGATAAAAACTTATGATGCTATCCTGATAACGCAGGTAATTGATTATTGGAAATTTCTCTTTCCAACATTGGTAACCAAATTTGACTACATTCGGCTGAAATACTAGCTACACATTTATCTGCATTTAGTTGTATTAAAGCACTTTCTTTGATTTTTCGTTTTTTATTATTGGGCTCTTTCAATATTATTTTTGTCGAATCCCATATATTGAATTATATGCCCCTCTTCCCAAGCATGTTTACAAATACCTGACTTAAAGAACTCCCTATCTTTGATGTATTTTTTATGTTCAATTATTCGGACTTTCAATGGTCTAGATGTTTCAACTAAATAGAATTTGTCGCATTCACAAGATATCTGATAAATGCAATTTTTTGAAGATTGTTCTTCATTTTTTGGTTTCGTTTTTGTTAAGATAGATCTAAAAGTATTGTTAGATTTAAAGCTGGTTCGAATATTGTGGTTTGATTCCCAAAAGAATAAGAGGAAAAAGAATTTTATATTTATGTTGTATAGATTTTTTAAATTTATTAATTAATTGTAGAAATGAGCTAAAAGTCATATTAATATTCTTCTCTTTAATAGCAAAGCTTAAACACTAAATATTTTGTAATATTTGCTTATACAAAATTACGGATTTATTTTTATAATAAGGATATTATATAAACAAGTACATTGCGCAAGAAAACACAAAAATTCAATTCTATAGCTAATAACCAAAGGGGAATTGGTCAGTTCTTTTTAACCGAATTGACAAAATTTTCTTTTCATCATCCATGTAATCAATTTCCTTTCAAATATTATGCCAGTCTCTATATCAGAGTCCATATGTATTTTACTCTCAAATGTATATTGAAAGATTTGAAAAACAATAAACACATAAACCAAACTCCAAACTTAGTATTTTACAACATTTTTTTTTTCTTTCAGTTAGATGGCTTTGGCAAAAACCAATTAGCCAGTATTTTACAACATTTATAAGCTCATAAAGCTCAATGACACGGAGCAAGTTTACAAGCTACTCGCGAACTCGCCCACTAGCAGCTTGTAAACTAGCCCAGTGTCATCGAGGCTTATGTTTAATTGAATTTGTGATAAATATCTGCTAGATTATCAATAAGTATCACACAATTACTAAGATGCTGGATAAAAACTGTGAATTGATTCATTTAAAAAATTCAAGTTTTTTTTTTTACTTACCTTTTCAAATTCATATCCCGAACATTTTTCGAAATAATTAACATAAAAAAATAAACCTTTGTGATAAAGAATCCTATTAATTTAAATATATATTTCTCCAATTACCCCTGTATAGTAAAATAAAATAAGCTTTTCGAACTTATCTGGTATCTACCGGTCTCGATACTGACAACAAAAGCGAGTCGTAAACATAATTTATGAGAGCGGCGTCCGTTTGGGACAGCAACTTGAATCAAACCGCCCTGGAGTGAAACATCTTGTATTTTCATTCTGTAATCTTTGGTATGACGCCACCTGTTCCCTAACATCAGACGCAGCCAAGACATACTTTGAAGGTACCCACAGGTAAATTAAAGTTTCTGAATTGCGTTGTGGAAAAAACTGGAAGTGTAAAAACAGTTTTGAAGTGAAAGTGATTAAATTATATCTAAGCAGCTGAGGTTATCAGAAAAGAACGAATAAATACAAAGAGAACACATGTAGGAATACCTTACAGGGTTGCCAAATAGCAGCTACAATCCTCCGAACCGTTGAGGTGGGATAGCTCAAGGATGTTAGATGAGAATTTCTAACATCCTTGGGGATAGCTAGCTGTTTACCGCGGAAAATGAACGATACAAGTACAGATATGGAAAAAATTCAAAATATGTTTAAAGATATAGACAACAATATAAAATCAATGGATGACAAATTGGGAGTTGTAATAAATGAATTAAAATATGTCAAATTGGAAAATGAAAAACTGAAAGGGAAAATAAGAAAACAAGATGAAAAAATAGAAAAACAAGATGGAAAAATTGCAGCTCTAGAAAGAGAAATACGTAAAAAACCTAGTACTAAAAGGAATAGAGGACAAAGATATGGAAAATACCGAGGAAAAAGTAGCAAAAGTGATGGAGGCAATTGGAATAAAAATCAATCCAGAATCCGATATCGACGAAATCAGAAGAATGGGGAAACCTAGAAATGGAGTGGTTAGACCTATAATATTGAAATTAACAACGGGAAGCAAAAACATTGAAAGAATCAAGCAGAGCAAATAACTAAAAGGCACTAAGATCTGGATCGATGAGGACTACCCTAAAGAAATTGCAGAGGAGAGAAAAAAAATTGTACCCTCAGCTAAAAGAGGCAAGGAACAAAGGGTATCAAGCTGTCATTAAATATAATAAGCTGATTGTAAATAATGAGATGTACGCAGCGAGAGATATGGACAATGAACTAGAAGAGGAACAAGAAATTTCCAATGATCGATAAAGAAAGGTTAATGAAAGGTCGCCAGAAATAAGCAATCTAAATGAACAAATAAGAAAAATAAAGAAGCATGAATCAAAAAACTAACATCGTACTATGAGAGCAAAAATGGAAACGGGCATGGCAATGAAAAAGGACTTGAAGGAAAGATAACAGAATACAAAAAAACAAACAAAACCGATAAGCAAAAACAAACAAATAAAAAAAAGTACAAAAAGAAAAAGAAGGAGATGAATTTTGAAATAGAATAGGAACATGGAATATTGAAACGATGCTCAAACCAGGAAAAATGGAACGAAGAAATACAAATTGAAAATACTCGCACTACAAGAAGTACGATGGAAAGGAGAAGGTACGATCGACAAAAAGGACTATACATTTCTCTATGGAGGGGAACAAAAACAAGGACATAAAGGAACGGGATTTATGATCGACAAGATGATCAGAAACGAGTTGTTAGAATTTAATAGCCTCGGAGGTAGATTATCTTATATTAGAATAAAAAGAGATAAAGCAAATGTCTCCTTATTAAATACATATGTCCCAACTGAAGAAGCTGGAGAAGAAAAGCAGGAGTTTTACGATAAACTAGAGGAAGTATGTGAAAAAATTCCTAGGCACGATACACTTATTATACTTGGTGACTTTAATGCTCAAATAGGAAAGGAAGAATACGTAACTGGTGTGGCAGGGAAGCATACAATCCATGAAATCACGAATGACAATGGTATAAGGCTATGCAACCTAGCAGAAGAACAAAATATGTACATTGTAAGTACAAGACACAAACATAAGAAAGAAGACAAAATTACATAGATGATACCTGGAAGAAACACGGGAAACCAAATAGATCACGTACTAATCTCCAAAAAAAGAATAAATATTATAAAAGACGTCAGATCATTTAGAGGAGCAGATGTCGATACTGACCACTTCTTGGTCTTGGCAAAACTGAATTTAGAAATAAAATATAACAAGCAAAGAAGAGGTAGGAAGAAGTGGAACCTAAAACAACTGAAAAATTAAAAGATTAGGAGAAAATATGAGGTGGAAGTGAATGAAGGAATTACGAGAAATACAAGAAGGAAGGAATATAGAAGAAAATTGGTACTGTATAAAAAACAGTATTAAAAATGCTGCACAACAAAACGATTGGACAACGAGAAAATACAAAGATAAATGACTGGTTTGACGAAGATTGTGGAAATATAATTAATAGGAAAACAAAAGCCCGACGCAACGATGGATAGGATCAGGGCTGAGCAAGATTATGAAATTTACAAAAAATTAAGGAAGGAGGCAGTAAAGATAATAAAACGGAGAAAAAAATAAATGGATAATGCAAAAAATGGAAGAAATTGAGCTAAATAACAAAGACAATTCCAAGCTATTTACAAATATAAAAAGTAGAAGGAAAACAGCCAATTTAGCAAAAATAGAACTGGAAAAATGGGAGAGACATTTTAAAAACTTACTGATTGCAAAGCACCAGACTATTTGCATCGAAAATAGAGAAGACATGGAGCTGGAGGAGGAAAATGTAGATGAAGAGCCACGATATGAGGAATTCAACGAAGCAATAGAAAAATTAAAAGATAATAAAGCGGCTGGAGTCTATGAAATTTATGGGGAATTGATTAAAAAAGGAGGAACCATGCTCAAAGAAATTTTATTCAAATTAGTTAACGAAATATGGAAAAAAGAGAAGATGCCAGCAGAATGGAAAACAGGAGTAATTTTACCGATCCATAAGAAAGGGGACACGCTGGAATGTTCCAACTACAGAGGAATAACACTATTAAACTCTGCCTATAAAATTTTCACAATTTTAAACGAAAGACTAAGAGATAAGATAGATGGAAAAATAGGTGATTATCAATATGGATTCAGGAAAGGAAAGTCAACTATGGACCCAATTCACATAATGACACAAATTATTGGAAAAAGTTATGAATTTAACATTGATCAGAATATACTATTTATAGACTTTAAACAGGCTTTCGATAGTATAAACAGGGAGACTCTTAAAGAAGATTTGAAAAACATTGGGGTATCGAGTAAAATGAGAAGACTAATTAATATGACTATGGAACAATCGACAGCAAGACTGAGTACAGAAAAAGGACAAACAAAAGTATTTGAATTTAATAGCGGTGTGAGGCAAGGAGATACAATGTCTACAACGCTTTTTAATATTGCATTGGATGGTGTCATTAGAGCTGTTATTTTAAGAGGTACCATAATATCAAAATTGACACAAATCTTAGCGTATGCAGATGAGATAGCTATAATATCAAGAAATCTGAAAGAACTTAAAGAAATCTCTATAAAACTGATGATAGAAGCTGAAAAGAGAGGATTGAAGGTAAATCAAGAAAAAACTAAAGCAATGTTCATATCCAGAAATAGATTCCAACAGCAGTCAATTAAGATAAGAGAATACGAATACGAAGTAGTGACCAGTTTCAAGTATTTAGGAATCTACTTAAAAGGAGATAACGATAGAACATCAGAAATAGATCAGCGGATACAAGCTGGACATAGAGCTTTCTTCAAATACAGACGATACGTTCAAAATAAGAAAATTAGTTAAAACACACAAATTAAAATATACAAGGCAGCGATCCGACCAGTGGTGACCTATGGCGCTGAAATAGCGAATCTGGCAAAAAAAACAAGAAAATAAATTAAGGATATTCGAGAGAAAAATTATGAGGAAAATCTTTGGACTAGTTAAAACGGAAGAAGGAGTATGCAGAAGACTAATGAATTATGAATATAGAAAAATATAAAAAAAATATAGAAAAAGTGGAGATGAAACACTGAGAAAAATAACAGAATGTACACCAGTTGGAGACAGAGCTAGGGGAAGACCGAAAACAAGATGGGAAGACCAAGTGAACGCGGATTTAAATATCATGAATGTGAAGGAAGCGAAACATGAAGTAAAAGATAGACAGTTGTGGCGTAAAATCGTAGAAAAAACTAAGTCACATCACAATAGGAAAAAATACTACAATGGACTGATCCCCCATGTTAAATGGATCGACAAGACAGCCACTTGTGGGTGTGACTACAATTCCCATGGGAATGTATAGTCATATATATATATATATATAAATGTTGCTCACTCAAGAGGTCTCACCACAATTACTTTATCAATCACTTACCTTTGAAAATGCACGTTTTCTGCAACCCACATCAATAAAAGTAGTTACGAATGATTAACAGTGGTTTAATAAATGTTCTATGCTTCCTCTTACGAATGGTCCTGTTTTAATTTATTTTGAGATTAGTCCGTTCGAAGTTAAAGCGAAGAATATGACAAAGTTTTTTATTGAAAAAAATTCAAAACAATGAATTTTAGTCTGACATTAAAGTATATTATTGTAACACATAAGGAAAAATATAAAAATAAAATGTGTATATCATTAATAGATATTCTATAATGCAAACAAATCAGTTTTTGTCTAAGTAAAAAAGGTTGTGTATGTACAGACCGACCCACAACTCTTTCGTTTCATGGATTTACATTTGAACAAATAAATAATGTATATAAATTGCTTTATCGATATTTCTTACAGATAATTTTGGTACCTATATTATTTCATAATGTATCTTACAAGTATTTATATGGAAATTATTATTTCAAAAATAAATCCAGTTAGTAAACATAAATAGCTCAACCCTAAATCTTATAAATTGCAACTTTCAAGTAAGACTTAGAGTATCTGCATTAAAAGCAGTCAAGCATAAAAATACCCACGAGACAATTTAAACATTTTAATATATTTGCTGAGGAATCAAAAATAAAAAACAGAACATGTGACAAACTTCAAAAAGTAACATTAAAACTAAGCAAAACAACAAAATCAGCTGAATATATATAAAAAAAAGAACAAATGCAGAACGTCATGGATCCATATTTTATTGATGTTCAACTCTCATTAATTATTTCAATATTTCACATAATACATTTCGTAATTGCCGTTTTAAGCCGACAAAAATTGATAAAAAAGAAACTAAATTGTCCCCGATAAATTCTTTTTCTATAAAGTGTGAACATGTAATCGAATAAGTTCTAATTTTATCAAGTATTAATCAAACATTGATGCAAACTCGGACTAGTGTTTGTATATTAATAGTCGCAAAAGAAAATAAAGTAAGTATAAATAATTTAAATACTATAAAATTAAGAAAGATCAATGATATAAAATTAAATATAATTCAATGAGAAATAACATATAGGAAAGTAATAGTAAACGCCTGCAAAAAAAGTTATACACATAGAAGTACACACTCCTTTACTATAATGGTGATTCACATGCCATCCGTTATTATACGTTAATCTGCGTTAAAGTCGAAAAAATAACGGTACTTTCTAGTTCAAAATTATTTAAATAAAACACCCTGTAACTTTGACACATGTTAATAGGTGATATGGCTCAAATCTTCGTTTTGTACTGAAATAATTAGTTTTTGGTGCAGTTGGTCGTCCATTAATAGCCCATAATAAGATTATTTCTACACAATTGAATCAGTGGAGTCACGTAATTGGAAAAGAAAGAAGAAACGGAAGTAACTTCATAAGAAATATAAGCATCATTTCCCACTGTTTGAAGCTGTCAAATTTGTTATATGAACAGTTTTCGAGATATTGGTAAGTCAAAACTTCGTGGGACACATACTTTTAGAGAAAAAATAAACTAAATCTGATCATCAACCAAATTAGAACCGACCAGCAGTAATTAAATTCTAGGAAAATGGAATATTCCAACTTCAGTGTCCCAAACGTCATAAGAAAACGCACAAGGTTTGAAAATGTAAAACAGCAATAAATAAATTTGAATAATGTACAGTTCGTAGGAAAAATAGAATCAAAATAAAGAGTATAGTATATATAGTATAGTTGAAAATTTATAGAAATATACAAGTACATTAATTTTCTTAGAGATCTCATTGATGACTGTTAATGTCAATTTGATATTTTGGATGGAAATATAAACCAAAATCGTGGAAAAGGAGTGGTACTATTTTATACCTCAAAAATCCTATACATTGAAAAAAAAAAGAGTTATTAGTGGCCAACTATTTGCAAAAATTCTGAAATATTTAGCATGTAAACCGTGGCATTACACCGTAACCAATAGCATGTAACTAGGTTCAACTACAACTACTTAATAACCAAAAAAAGTTCAATTTCATAGAATTATAGTAATTTGCATGGACAATTTGACCATTTTTTAGAATAAAAGCGGAGAAATAATCATAATAAACGTTCTTTATATATCTGTTAAAAAAAAAGCGACTTTTTAAATTTCCCGAACTGCGTACTTTCCATTTTTTTGTTATCTATACATTATAAGAGCAATAACAATCGAAGCGAGGAAATAACCCAGCGAATACTGATGGACAATAAGATGTTTTGGAAGTACAAGAAAATACTGAAAGATGAAAATTTGAGTAAACAAACAAGGCTGAAAGTATATAAACGGTCAATACGCCCAATTGTAACATATGCAGCGGAAGCCATGTGCCTTACAGCCAAGGACATAGAAAAACTAAAAATATTCGAAAGGAAGATCATAGGAAGAATCAACGGCCCCAAAAGAATAGACAACGATCAGTACAGGAGCCTATACAATAATGAGATTGAAGATATTCTAGAAGGATAAGATATCGTTAATGTAGTTAAAGCCCAAAGACTACGGTGGTGGGGACACATTCACCGCAGACAACCAGAGGAGCTAATAAGAAAAATCACTGCATGGACACCACAAACAACAAGACCAAGGGGAAGGCCAAAAGAAAAATGGAATAATCGAAGACATTAAAATTCTTGATATTAGAAACTGGAATAAACGGTGCCAGGACAGAAAGAAGTGGAGAGAAATTGTAGACAAGGCAAAAAAACACAGAAAGCTATGAAGAAGAGATCTCAGATAACAAGGCGGAGTGATTCACCGCAATAAAGGAATCTAAGAGCTCCAAGATGGAGCGCTAATCATTTCTACGGAAATGTAAAGGCTA
>CAJUYG010001051.1:25655-41955 GCA_910591675.1 Galerucella calmariensis
TTAACATTGGTTTTAGAGAGAAATATTGAATTTTAGTTTGATGATATTAGTCCACTCACAGCGCACAAAACTGTCAACACTTTACTTTATTATCATTGCATTATCTAACACTGCACAGGCCCTGTAGAAACATATTCCATTTTTAGGTTATCTTCTTACATCCGATAAACTAAATCCAACCATACTTGTTTTGTCAAAGGGAAAGAGGCAAAAGATGTACGTGATGTACAGTCACCCAATCAAAGTTTGTATTTTCCTTACGGCAGCTATTACTTTTCTTCACGCTGTTCAACTAGTCTTTCATTTCACTTTATGATAATCGTTGTACATGAAATAAAAGTAACCTATATTATGGTAAATCGCGCGAATTTTTTGAAATTGAAAAGATACTTCTATATCTGTAGATAAAAATGTTTGGACATTTAAAATAATAGATAATATGGGCTAGTGGTTAATTATCAATTTAGAGTTAAATTTGCATATAACTAAACAACTGCATTTTACATTATTTTTCTTTCAATAGCACAGCTATTATTCTTACGAGGTGTTTTCTATATTTTTTATCATGCACACGTAAATTCTGATTACCTGAGTGCGTGTACGAGCGCTCTCAAAATTTCCGAAGCGTTTAGATACGGAGATGTATTTCACTTGTCGACAAAAATGCAAACACTGTAGAGAAATAAATAATAATCAAAATTGCATATTACAACCACCGTACACTAACTATCGACAAGTAAATTCACTTGCGTCGGAACGTTTGAAAATATTGGTACATCTTTTTTCTGGTGCCTTACACGTCTGCTATCATAATACAACATTCAATACTCGCTTTAAACTAGCCAGAACTCGCCAGACGATAGGAGGGGTAAGGACATTTTCGGTAACCCATAAATCCACGAAGTGAATTTACTTGTCGGTAGTTAGTGTACGTTGTTACAACAAACAAATCAGAAAAGCAAAAAGCGAATACTATAGAAAATTCTGTGGTGAGGTGGAAACAACCACAGAAGAGACTCGACTCCAGAAAACACTTGCCAACATTTTAAGATCCAATGGATCATACACGGAAACTGGTAGCTCGACTATGCAGATTCTACTGCTGACACATCTACCAGATTTCGTAAAGACAGGAACGGGGATATCCGTCAGACCTCCGGCCAACTCCCCTCGGTCGTGCGAGGAAAGAGGATTAGAGTGCTGCTAATAAAGTAATAACCCAGGGCAAATTGAACTGAACTATTAAAATCGATTGAGTCATACAAAGCTCCTAGACCAGTTGGTATAATTCCAGCGCATCTGCAGCAGGAGCAATAATATCTACCTCCAGTACTTTGTACTGCTCTTCAGAGCATGATAACTGGCAGCTGAATACATTGCAACTGCTTGAAAAAGAGCACGAATAGTCTTTATTCCCAAATCAGGTGAGGATTATTTACAGGCAAAATCATTTAGGCCAATAGCTTTGTCTCCTTCCTTGAAGATAATGGAGAAGCTTATTAATAGTGTGCATGTTAGGGAAAACTTTCTCATGGAAAGGTCACATTATAACCAACGATTCGAAAATTGAGGCTGCCCTATGAAATCAAGCATTTCTTGATATAGAAAGGGCGTTCGACCACACCTCCTTTGATTCCATGATAGCTGCCGCTACAAGGCGTGGAGCAGACGACACCAGATGTCGGCGATCGAAAAACATATTTCTCTCTACAGAACAGCAGCGACAACCTTATTTGGAGATAGGTTGAACCCTGCAGAAACTGCATTCCCTTAACTATAAAAAGAAAGTTTGAGAGACTAAAACTTCCAATACTTTCAACGCGCAGCTGTGTCTAAGCCAGAAGGCCAAGTATCTGGGTATAATTCTGGATGCAAAACTCACCTGCAATTGACAGCTACATGAGAAAACCAACAAAGTGAAAATGGCCCTAGTGGCTGCCCAATGGGCGATAGGAAACACATGGGGACTATTTAAATCCACGAATCGGACACTGGCTGTACACAACTCTGGTGACGCAGCCACACTGCGGCAATGGAAGCCATTCTCAATCTTTTTTCTCTTGCTCTGCATGTTAAGGCGGAAGCTAGAATGTCTGCTTACAGGCTAGAATGCATTGATAATTGGCATGAAGGAACCAACATCCATAGTTATTCCAGAACCACAGATGTTATCACAAACTCGTGTGTGATAACATTCTGACCAGAAACACAAGATGCTCCTTCTCACTAGGAGAACATACCTCTGTATTTCAGGCAGAGATTTATGCTATCCTAGAATGTGTCAGAATTAACAAACATAGGACTGACACTCATAGGATAAACATACTAACTGACAGCCAGGCAGCCCTTGCAACTTTCAACAGCCGCAAGGTAACATCCAGACTGGTAAAAGAATGCCAGAAAGAGCTAAATAAACTAGCAGACCACACTAAAGTGAGATTAGTGTGGGTGCCGGGACATAACATTATTTCTGGAAATGAACAAGCTGATGAACTCGCGAGAAGAGGTTCAGTAACAGCATATTATCTTGGACCTCTTGGGACCACAAATTTAAGAAGGTAGTCCGAGGGCGAATACAAAAATGGGTACAAAGCCAACATAGACTTCAGTGGAGGAACACTTCAAAGCAGGTACACAGTAAAACTTTCATAGGTGACACATGTGTAAAACGGGCCTAAGAACTACTGAATATCAGTAGGAATAAGCTAAGAATTATTACAGGTTATCTACCGGGTCATACCCCGGTAAAAGATCACCTGCATAAAATAGGGTTATATAACGGGGACCTCAGCTGCAGACTTTGTGGCATGGAGACCGAGACCGTAACCCATATCTTATCTGACTGTGAGGTACTGGACTCGAGGAGACAAACAATCTTCGGAGATGCCAATGTGCTACCTGAAGTGTATGGCACACATCCAATGGACCTATATCGTCTACTCAACGGTACAGGGATAACTGGATGGGTGGACTACATGTGGTAGTAGAGTACAATAAGCCAATAGGCTTCAGTGCTCCCGGCTTCAGAACGGCTTCCAGAACACAAAAAAAATGCTGGCCAGAATTAACGACAACCAACCATATCGTATCCATCTAAACTGCTATGGATTGGAAGCATGCAGTCAGGAAGGAACGTTGGTGTGGCACACAGACGCATCTAAAACTGACATATAGGAACAGGGGCTGGAGTCCTTGGATCGTTGAGGAAGCTTGCATCAGTATTCCAGTCAGAAATATACGCTATGGAAAGGGGGTATAGGTGCCAAAAGATCCTTATAATCTGAGATAGTCATCCAGGCTCAACTGAAACTTTTAGCATGTCCCCAGATCAGATCTAGACTGGTCTGGGATTGCCTACAAAAACTATTATCTATGGCAAACCATAATATAGAGTTACTCCTTAAGTGGGTCCCGGGACACAGGGGCAATAAAAAGCTAGGGTCTGAAAATTCATTTACTGGTCCTGAACCAGTATTTGGAATTGCTGCAGGCAGTTGTATATCTCGGAGGATTCAAAGTAAATATCAGGCGTATTGGAGCACGTGCCAAAACAGAAACTCAGCAAACTGCTGGTCAAAAAAGTCTCAGAGTCGCTAACTAACGAAATATTAAACCCCAGAAGGGCCTGATAAGAAAATGGGCGGGATTAGACATTTTAGTAAAGGATATGCCTTCTTTGAAGCGTCTAGCTCTAGAGCTCTCAGACAAATTTCCGGTTAGGGGTAGTGTGAAATAAACAGTACCACAAATTATTATTTATTTATCATACAATAAAGATAGTACTCTTGTTAAAATTATTTACAATACTACAATTTACAACTGAGAATATGGCATTTTCTGTTAGATAAACTAACTTAATATAATCTAGGACCTTGGAATATCAGCGAATACCTAATTTAGGCATTTTCGTGAAAGTTTCTAGTTAAACATTTTCACTAAAGTTTCAGATTTTGGAATGCATAAATTATATATTGTTTATTTGTATCTTGTTTGCGCTGTAAACGTAAATGCAATACCTAAACATTTGTTTGTTGCACATAAAGAATAACACAGTAATTTACAATAATTGTTTCTAAAACATATAAGGCACAAATAAGAATAATCTGCCCATAAAAGTATTCTATATTATTTTTAAAGTTGCACAGGTTTAACTTCTAGCCATGGCCTGAATATAGGAAGAGTTGAAGGGTAGTGCGTTCCCGATTTGTATCCACCTTCTTCATCATCTGAGCGAAGTGGGTATGTCGCCATCATTATCGGTAACTGGAGTTTTACTTCTTTTTGTAGACTTTTTGGTTCCACAATGAACTAAAAAAAATATAAGCAATGTATTCTCTGTTAAATAAAATCAAAAATTCATCTTTATACGTAGCGTAAAAGTAAAATACACTCGTTTTAAATTATATGGGGATAAATTTGGTGAAAAAATGACAACTCAACCTCAAAAATGAAAGATATGAAGCGGTTATAGCAAATCATTAGAGAATTGGACGAATAAATAGAAATCAATTTAGAATATGATAATAAAGAATTGACTGCACCTATTAACAGACATACTGCAAGCGCCAAACGTGATGGTGTGCTCGCCCCAGTCGCCCCCATGCGCACAAACCTATTTTCAGTGTTACCTCCCACTATCGCTCCTGCAAGACATATAAATGCTGTGTACAGAGGCGTATCACTAGTTGTCCTCCAATTCTGTTGACGTTTGGCATTGTCTGAATAATTTTTGTACGACACTGACCGGCAAGGGGCTTATCGTAATCCAATAGTAATTTAGTTGGGAGAGTTTATACCTGCGCGATCGCTCGCCATCACGTTTGGCGAATGGAGTAAGAGATGTAAACAAAAGTGTCTTTAAACTTTTACTTTCGACCTGTCTGAAAAGGTAGTACTTTTGGTCTCGGTATGTCATTTATGTCAATAGTCAATTGATTATTGTGCTTGAAATTTTTTACTGATGCTTGCTTTACTTTTCTCCTGTAATGTTTTTCTTGTAAACGATCTCCACAGAAAAAAACAAATGATATAAAGGTATATCTAAATTTGAGAATGTTACAACTTACATAAACATCATAGTTAATTTTAATAAGATGACACCCTCTAAGATTGGTAGGTGGTAAAGGTGGAATATACAAATGTTCATTTATCCATTCATCTTTTTCTCCCGGTCGAATTTTTTTCCGTGAAAGTGATGCTAGCTCCCTCTTTTCAGATTGTACAACTTTACCTCTGGCCATATAGGTTATAGTTTCTATTAAACATGCTTTTGTACTTTTTATTGTAACTCTACTTCTGTTATATACACTCCCAGATATTCCTGAAATAAATATTTTGAAAAAAAAAACAGTGGAATATTAGTAACAACTTTGTTAAGAAGTTGAATTTGCTTTGTGAGATATGAATAGTTGTGAGCCACAGTCACTTAAGACTCTTGTGAGTCGCAGTGAAAGGCCTAATAGGAGACGATTATTTCTTGCATGTACCAGGCATAGCTTCCCATACTTCTAGTACAATTTCACAAGTCGAAAACGACACGAGATGCTCAATGACACTCGAGGATCCTCAAACTGCGCATCTTCAAATATAGTATTGAAGATTTTTTTAAGAAGGGAGGAAAAATATAACCATTCCATTCACCCTTCCCCCTTTTGAAGGCTATTTTTTTTTGAAAAATCCATTCCATTCACCCTTCCCACTCTTGAAGGTTATTTTTCCTTCCACTTCTTGAACATTTTTTATATAAAAGTATTGTTTCCTTACCTATACTTTCTCCAGGTACATATCCTCCTCTATCTAAGGTAACTTTACATAATACAGTTCCGGATCCAACACAGCTAACTCCAAATTTGTGTTCGACTTCGCATCTAAATGTTTCCTGACCCGAAATGTTCTATATTAGAAAATTTATAGAAAAACAGGAGATTAGCAAAGAGTAAGGTAGCAGATAGACATGCGCAGATTCCTAAAAAACTCGTCTCTAGGAAATTCTTCAAATGAAAAAATCATGTGATTATTGGTGTACATACAATACATCTACACGTACCTAATTTTATCTATTATAAAATAATTCACAAACGCACCACAAGAAGCGTTTACTCCGTCGTCTGACTGACATGCAAGCACACTGTCAGTTTTCGATATATTAAAAACGTACTCGTTATGACATATGTCATCATTCATTTTTGGTTGAGCGCGAATTTTAAACTAATGGTATTTTTATTCAAATAATTTTATCTTGATAGGTATAGGTAATTTCAAGCAGCAAATATGTTAAAGACAATATCCTGGGTATACCTACAAAATTTTGTTTTGCCAGATTTTGTTGAACTACTATCCCTGAATTCTCAAAATATTTGAATTTGTCCATTATTGACCTAGGTTAATAATAGAAAATTATTAACCACTAATAGAGAAATTCAACTTTTCAGTGGGCTAGAAGAAGCAATAATTGTCAACTTCCCAGCTAGTAGAGGAAAAACTGTTTTACGACACTTCCTAGAGACGGATATAATGCAGTGTTCATGATGGAAATTGTGCGGTCCCAAATATATTTCATGCATGCTAATCCAATGTCAAGACACATTATTCCGAAATTATTCCACCAAACACATTTTCCTACCCAAAGATAAGAAGAGAAAGTGTAGAAGAGAAGGTGGATAAAAATTTAATTCTAGAAATAAAAAATATCGAGCCCACTATAACACCATTTCAACTATTTACATTATGTACGAGGATGATTCGAAAAATTTTCATCAAAACAATTAATACAGTAAATAAAAATATATTATTTCAAACCATCCTTATTTTATTAAGTTCTAACATATTTTCAACATATTATAATAAGCTTATTCTTAAAACAAAACACAAAATCACCGTTAATAAATACTTACTCCCAATATGGCAGGTTCCAAATTCAAGTCTATGGGATTCATAACGATAAAAACTTGCTGATTTTTATGTGTCAGTCCATTTGGTTCTCTTAAGGCAGTTTTACAATAGTATTGCACCCATCCGTGTTTACCTAGAAAAGTGGACGGAAGGCCTAATGGTAAACCTAATTTAAATGGAAAACTGTGAATCCCCGGAGACAAAACTGATGGACCTTGTCCTAAAATAACAAAAGATTTTTTTAGATATTATCTACATGATATGAGAGCAAAAACCAATCTTCCAATCCGAAATTCACGCCACATGGAAAACAGTTCAATATTGATGAAACATTTAGAATGCTAGGGTTTATTATAATGTCGAATAGTCAAGCAACTATTAAAGCACTGAGTTCATGTTTGTTTAATCAGTTCTAAGATGGAGGCAGAGATAACGGCAGCAATTAATGATATATTATTACAAACCATGCGCATGAATTTCGTCAAGATGTAATCTTTCAACAAGACGAGGATTCGTCTCATTATGCTGTCAGAGTGAAAAAATTATTCAAATGCTGTTTTTCTGGCATGCTAGATTGGCCAACGGGTACATATAATGCTTCCACCTAGATTACCTGACATAACCACATTAGATTTATTCCCATCGGGCCATTCAAAATCCAAAGTATAGCAAACCAAATTCTATAATTTTTTCCAGAGATGTTGCAAAAGGTTAGATAAAAAACAAAAAAATGGTTGCATTACTGACAAAAAGAGAATTGGGAACGTCTTAAACACTTTTTACAATAACAAAATGTTTAGCTATAAGATAGTATTGGATTTTTTCAATTATTTTCGTTTTCATTACGTCCTTAGCTGTTTCTTCTAATTTATCACTCTCTCAATTTATCAAATGTAATGGTTTGATTTACAATGTAATAAAACAGAAATCAACCATAAAAAAATTCAGTCAAACCAACAAAATCCATTTAATTGTTGTTTTGACTTACAATAGGTATGTCCCCCTAAGTTGGAATCATATGGAAAACTTTTTTATTGTTAATTTTAGAAAGAAAAGTTATTCTTCATAAAAAGCTCTGCATTATCTAAAACCTAGAATACAGTCATCAAATAACAAATTTTTGGAGTCGTATATGAGTTTTGTCAAAAAATATTAGTTTCACTCAAGAGTAAAGTACCTTTAAATTTGACAATATCGAAAAATGTTGATCAGAATTAAAAACTACGATTAAATATGTAATTACTTTCATTTATTTTGAAACTTCAGATTATTTTATTTTTTACTGTTTCTTTTTTGAATGAACATTAATTTATCTCTTGTGATTACGAAACACATGATTATCTTTTAGGTTTTCCATGTTTTTTAATAATTTTGCATTTAAAGCGTGGAATAATTAAGTGCATATTCATTTATTTTGCAAATAATAAAATACATTCAAACACTAAGTTATAAAATTAAGATCATATTAATGCTAGAAACAAACAAATTTAATTTTTACTCATACTAATGCTTGGTCATATCCAACTTTTTTTCGTAACATTTTTTTTACTCTTGAGTAAAACCCATATTTTTTGACAAACCTCGTATACGACTGAAAAATTTGATATTTGTTGACTGTATTCTGGGTTTTAGATAATGCAGAACTTTTTATGTAGAATAACTTTTCTTCCTAAAATTAATAATAAAAAAGTTTTCGATATACTTATGTATGATTCCTACTTATAGGGGGACATATTGATAGGTTTGAGATCAGTGTTTCGAGTGCATGCTGTACTTTCTCATTTAATAAATTGATGGATGATTGTCCCGCGAAGAGGAAACTTATGCCATTTTTGACAAATAAAAACCAGTGTCTCGGAAATGAAACTAAAGTCATGAAAATGTGTGTCAAGCTGCAGTTCTCAATGCTTATAATACTATTAAAAAAAAATGCGTATTCTATTGAGGCCACACTGTATATATGAAAGGAAAAATAGAAATTATATCTTCAAATTATGCTCAAAAACATATAGCATTTTTCTCCTGTAAACATGAAGTAATATTTATTAGAATACCTGGCTCTCCCAGTAACCTCATTCTAAAATCGATATAGTTTTCTCGATCGTGTACCCTCTCTTGGCGAGTGGTTTTAACACGAACTACCCCTTCTCCAACAACATGGAAGTGGAGACCTGTAATAAAGAGAAACTGTAAGATCTGTATAGTATTTAACCTTCTATTCGTAATAGATGGCACAGTAGTTGGAAAATCTACAAAATATTCCAAAGGGGCGGTAAAATTGAATGGAATAAACAAAAGTGCCTAATTTTCCATATATTCAGCGGGAAATTAGATACAAATGTACCACTTGTACGTATAGAACTTTAATTTGTTTTCTCTCATCTCTGAGATCCTTGAATAATTATCTATATACTGACTAGAATATCCCCGAAAGCCGGAAACCTATATATACACAAAATTTCTTTGACCAAACATGGCATATTTTGTTTGAAGTGTAATTTTCAACGTTTTCTATTTGCTTCAATAATTAATATTTGTCTACTCTTTACTCTCTCTGTCCTGGGATGTATAGCAAGCGCTTTAAAGAGGAATTCAATATTTGATATGGTACGATTTCCAAGTTAATAAATATTCTAATATATCATGATCGTTGAGTTATAGATATATTTATCATTCAGCGATTATGATATAAGTTAAATATTTATAGTTATTAATTGACAGTTATGTGGCAGATTAAAGTAATTTTAAGACCGCGTAACTTTTTTTTTTATTTCTATAATGGTTTCTTAATCATCTTTGTATATAATTGAATTGCCATAATAATCAAGTTTCTGTAAAATATGCCCACACGCATATGCGGTGTATGTATGTAATATAAATTCCATGGACATTCCATTTATATGGAGTCACCCAGCAATCTCTACACCTAAGTATGTTTTATCTTTGTCTACACCTACCAACTGATTCACAATAAGTATCAGTATATTTCATTATTGGAAAGTGAATATAGGAGAGATCAAAATAAACCTATCAGAAGATTAAAAAAATTGTTGACTTTTTAGATTATTAATATCGTTTCAAGATGTAAACTAAACACCTGCTGGGGATAAATGTTAAGTAAGCTGTAAGCTACTTATAACCTGATCACAGTATATGAAAATACCAGTATGTTATCTCGTGACGTCGCACTGCCGAGCTCCCTGTGACCTACAACGTCGTTCGGATGACTATATCATCCGGCGGCCAGTGCTGTGCTGCGATCTGCGATCCAATCAAAGTGCAAGTGGTGAATTTGCGAATAAAATTATTTATTATAGCTTATATTTTTACGGCTTTTCGGTATTATTTTAATAGTTTATAAGCATTTTTTTGCAATGGATACCATTAAAAAGAAGAAATCGGGTAGTGTGTGTAGTTCGTGGATGTAACAATAAATATTATAATTGTGATGAAAAATTTTACCGTTTTCCAAAGGATTCAGAAAGGTGAGAAACTGTTTGTATTTTCATACGAAATGTATAATACTTTATTATTTGATCTTCATATTACATTTATGAGCCTTAGTTCCATGCATTGATTTAATTTGTTGTTTTTGTTTCAGAGCTGAAGTTTGGCTCGAAGCATGCGATAGACCTGACTTGATACCAAAAATAGAAACTCTATACAATAGTAGTCATCGTTTATGTGGTGCTCATTTTGAACCAGATATGATTATGCAACATCATCAAAGAAGACTTCTTTTGAAAAAGGCTATTCCAATTCCAATTCCATACATGCAGCGTATGTGAGACGTATTCACAAGCGTATCAGAATTTAGACGATTCGTCTTTATACAGTTACCTAAGAGCTTATAAAAATACGAATAAGTATACTTTTGGAAACTTGAATATGCCGCATGAAAATTTTGTACAATACATCTCATTATTAGAAACATGATTCCAAATGAATTTTGAGAAAGTTGCTACGGAATATAATATTGTTGAATCACTTATAAATATTAGTCAAACAACAGAGTTTGTACATCCCTGTGTTGATTATCCAATAAAATATTTAATAAAACTTTTCTTCACGGTACGACTATATTACACATTAAAATTTGTCAATAAAATTTTCAAAAATCATAATCAAATGAAAATTGTAATATGGAAAAACCAATAAATATTTTGTAAGTATAAGACTATTGTTTTATTAACTCATTAGTGTACTGTTCTACCATATTTAAGAAAAAACATTTAACACGTTCAAGTCATTTTAAAACTTATGCACCTACCACCTACGCCTATGGTAAAATGAATCGTAAAACGATCCGTTCAAGGTTATCGAAAGCTCTGGCAATTTATGAATGAAATTTATGAGAGATACACTACTGGTTGGTTTATATACTGTGGCCTGATCATATAAATTTTTACAAAATTGTGAGAAAGTAACAAAAAAGAGACTGATTATACGAGGGAAGTTTGAGAAGTCAATGACTTTTTTAATTTCCAGCGCACTTTTATCACTATTAAAAAAGTACATTTTTTAATGTTGTGGTATGCACCTGTTGTTGCTTAAACAGAATAAATTTAAAGTAAAAAACGTCGACATTCGGCAATGTACAGTCCATTGAATAAATTAAATAGAACTGTGCGAATGCGAACAGTTCGCATAGTTTCGTCTATGTAATTTATGATGTAAAATTCAAAAAGTTCTTTACTATATTTTACGCCGCTTTCAATGGCAAAACAGGGAATGGAAGTATAATTTTAAACACCGTTACATATTGATTATTCTGGTGAAAAATACCAGAAAACGGAGCTGAATGAAAACCAGGCAAGCAGTATAGAGTCATTTTTGACATTTAATAGACTTATTTGTTACTAAGAACCAAGCCATTATTTTGTTGAAGGAATAATAAATGTAGATATACAGATCGCGAAAAGTCTATTCGAGTCATACGATTTACACAAGTACGACAAGGAGCAAAACTACTTGAAAGAGAGAGAAGAATAATTGTTCGCAGTCAGCGTTGGGCGTGTTTTTAGTTCCAGCTACCAATCTGATATGAAAGCAGCGTTACCAGTTTAAAATGTTTGGTACTTTCTAGGGAATAATTATCTTATTTTGCATTTAACTTTTAATACGGGATAACGCCGTATTTATTGGGAGAAATTCGAGATTGGTAATATTATTGACTTTTGAAAAATAAGTGAGATCAAAACAGATAAGAATAAAATAATATAGTTCAAGAAAATAAATGGACAAATTACAATCTGCAATAAATAAAATCTATACACTTGCTTTCGATTTAACAATTATTGGTATTTAACATTGTTGCCGACAAAAATTAGGAATACATTCTACAGATAAATACATTTGGCAACAGCTGAATTATTCTTCTCTCTCTTTCAAGTGTTTTTCTCATATTTTCATTGTCGCACTTGTGTAAATCGCATGGCTCGAATAGATTTTTTGCAATCTGTATATGTGACGTCTTAAATATTAAAAAGAACTAGTCCTCAGGCTACGTGTATTAAAAGAAGTTTCAACGAAATAGGACAAACGTAATCTCGGAAGTATTACATTTATACTATTTTATTTGAATTCATTTTAGAAAGAAATACTATTTGAAAACAAAGTGTTTTTAGTAGATTAATAATTACGTCTCCTTCCCGGAATTCGATAACTTTTGAAATATTTCAAAATTGCCGTTATAATAGCTCGATAGTTACACAGAATATTTTCAGAAATATTCCTCATTTTATTTTAGATCGCAATAAGCCTCGTAAAGTTGTTTCACATGCACGCTAAGAACTTGAAATTGAATTTTTTTGTTTTAACTTCATGCACTAGACATGTTTTTAAAGAAAATTGGTTATAGAAGAAAATTTTCAACTTGTTCTGTCTTTTTTAACTTTCGAGCATCGGCTGTGGTAACTTGTAATAATGGTTTATATATTAAATAATGCAATGGTTACGTTGAAATCTTTGACATCTTTTAGAGACGTATAGTTGAATAAATGTTGGTATGCATTCAACGATTGCTACACAAATTCACATAAAAGGTTATTGAAACTTATAAATATGGTAGGCGAGACATAAAACCTTGTGAACCGCCTTTTTTAGTTTCCAAAGTTCCACTGAAGGTTTTGTTGTTAATATTTTATTTGTGATGTCATTTTTAAATTCTATATTGCATAAATACCCGAAGGGTTCATACAATTGAACATTATTTAGTGGAACAACTACTATGACAAAAAAAGGAAGGCAATTTTTGGACTTGAAAACCACGATGGTAGTGTTCCAACCTCCCTAGTAGTCTAGAGTGTTGCGCTGCTGGCTTTTTCCCAGTGGTCACCCATCCAAGTACTATCATATACTCGTTCTGACATATCTTTAGCACCCTCATGCGATTGACTTTTTTCGAGCGGCAACGCTTTTCATGTCCATACAATCGTTTAACCATTGGGAAATTTTAGGAAACTTTCATTTCAAGCAGAGCATTTCAACCTTTTTTGGTATTCTATGCTGACAATGTTGTAACAAAGGTGGATACAGAGAGAATTCACATATCTCCATAGACGAAAGCACAAAAAATTCATTTACATAGAATTAAAGTCAAGGGTAGCTCTTTTAAAATTGGCAGCAACTATAAGGGTTCAACTGTCAAGAAGAATAGGGAAATAAAACCTTTTCTTTGGAATCGCAGATGTGAGATAAAAATGATAGGTTTCATGAACATAGTGAAAATAATCCAGCAGATCTCCCATCTCGAGAATGTTTTGGCAAAAATCTACCCAGCTTTAAAGAAACCCTTGATAGGCTGGCAAAAAACAGCATAATGTCTCTAGTAGGGGTGCCGGCTGAGACTTGAGGGGATTGCAAGTTATGAATTGGTGGTCCAGTTAGCTAAAACGATAAGCTAGTGGTCTATATGGAAGACACGAGATTTCTGGAATGAAAGTAGTTTTAGTTCAAGTGCCTGGGTTGTTGAGCACAACCCTCGGGACAACCCAAACGAATGAATTATTAGCGGATGAAAAATGGTGGGACGGACCTGCGTGGCTAAGGAAATCACCCAGCGGCTATAATGACCAATTGTTGCTTCGAGGAAAAAAAATTAGGAGCGTTAAATGGTATTATAATTGTTAATTAATGCTGTGAATGTGCGCAGTGTTTCATCAATTTTCAAATTGCGAAATTCTACGAAATCCAATGATCGCGAAAATATTTGTTCTCATCTCTAAGATTGGAAATACAGGATAGCTATATAAACAGAGACGATTGTTCGAAACTACTTTGAACAAACATGTTTCTATATTGACAAAATTATTCTTTGATTAACTAAATTCCATCAATTTCTATCTCCGTATTTGATTTCACTTTGTCTAGTGTAGGTTCTTTTTAGTTGAGATTGAAGGTATGCTAACAATTATTTAACAAGTTTTACAACCGGTAACCTACTTTTCAATAAAACAAGTTGTTTCGAAGACGCTAATATACGAATCGGATGGTGTTTACTACTAAAGAATCAAATTTAATTAATTGAAATGCTACCAGCATTGGTAATGGTAAATACCCATTGTGGGACAAATTTTCTTGGAATTAAGATAATGAAAAAGAGGGTATAATTGACCTATGTCAGATATTAATAAAAAGAGAGGCTATAAGCCACAAATATTACTAGTTTCTTACGTTATTTACAATATTACATTGAATCAATGATCTGTCGCCTGTCCTACGACTTTCTTCCACGTGAATTTTTTGATTAAACGTCAGTATATAATGTCAAAGTTTTTTGTTATATTTTCCCATTTTTTTGGTTTATACGGTAGGAGCAAAACAGTTGTGTGTCACACATGCAGGAAACTTGTAAGCAGCCCTTAACTATCAGCTGTTAAAGCTCATTTTCTACCCTTGTGACACAATATGTTATTCCATTTAAACAATAATTGCAGTTATATTTTGTAAACGTAATGGAATTATTATAAATAAGATGCTTACTTACGGTATATATTTATATATAGGTATTGGGGTAACATTAACTGAGACCTAAAAGATGTATTTTGTGCGTATGTACAGTATTTGTATAAGATTTTGTTACAGCTGTGAAACAGTATAGTTTCTTATCAACACTGTATATTGAATTCCCAGGATTATTAAAATTTCCAAATTAAAAGTCTTAATTACTCTGAAATGTAAGATCATGAAAACATACGAATTTCGTGTACTATTTGGTCCGTCCCAAATTTCATTTAGGTCAAAATCAAGCTTGATGAAATTTTTAAAATTCAAGGGGTGTCATTCAGCAGAGAGTAATGAGTTTTGAGAAGACTGACAGTCCACATTCGTTTATTGACAGGGCTCATTAAATATTCTTACCAAGTGCAGGTGTATCATCTTGAAGTTCAATGAGAACTCTGCCTGACAAAAATTGTCCCGGAAAATACAACAGCGACGTATTGTCAAATAATATCAGAAATTTCAGTAACTTCCTTGGCATCTTCAAACCGATATTGCTTTATCACTCATTTGTATCGAACACTATTATTCCTACGGTAACTTAACAACACTTAGCTTTTGACATTTCTTTCTATACTGAGTTGAGTGTACCTGCCCGCACCTACCACCTACAGACTCGGCTTCTCGGCTAGCTACTTTCGATGGTTAGATACCTAACAGGTGAGGGAAATTCAAGGACCTTCTTTATTTATATAAAAAAAAGAATTCTTGAATATTTTGAATAAACGAATAAAAACTATTGAAATGATACTTTTTTAAAAACCAGGAGTGTTAAAATTTGTTTTATTAGTTGTAAGTGGGTGAAAATTTTAACAAAAATATAGGTGAAGTTGTTAGATAGGCAATCAGTACTACACTACTTGCAAGCCATGTGATGGTTTATTGATGGTTTCTAGGCTTATTAATGTTTTCAAACTATCAAATGATTCAGTCTGATATCGTGAGAAGGTACCTATGAGAGAAAATAGACTAGAGGAATACTAACTGTAGGGGTAAAAAAAGTTTTAAATACGCACCTCTATGCAACTTACATTACACGTAGGTACATGGCATTATCTGCCATGTACCTATATCTGATAGACCGAAAGGTAAAAATAATGAACATAAAATTTAAGGTGTTCGAAACGGGCGGCCTCAAATTGGACGCTAACTACCTGTAGCCCAGAAGAGACACCCTTAAATTGGACGCTGCCGGAATGATTATGTCCTTTAATGATTAAGCTTATATTTGATCAACCGGGTTTGGGCCTGGGTTTTCTTGTCTTTTTTTAGTTTTCTATTTCTTATTTTCTGATATTTTTATAAATAGTTACACTTCGATCAACCGGGTTTGGGCCTGGGTTTTCTTGTTTTTTTTAGTTTTCTATTTCTTATTTTCTGATATTTTTATACATAGTTACACTTTGAT